>OU026153.1:81145919-81205919 GCA_907269105.1 Volucella inanis
CATAAATTTTTATTTGTTTTAAGAAATAACTAAACTTGTTCTCGTCGCCAGTGTAATATACCCGGATAATAATGTTTAACACCGTTTTTAGTTCAGGATCGCTTTAATTAATAAAGATAAATATATATATATATATATATATATATATATGTTCATTGTGACTTACACGTTGCAGAGGTTTTTTGACAAGGAAAGAAGTGTTTGTGTGTCTTTTATTAACTGTCTTGATAAATAATACCAATAATATAATTATGTTGGTGCTCGAGCGGAGGAGCAAACAAATATATTTTTTTAATATTTGTACTGTATTACAAAAAGACGATCTTAACGCTAGGTATAATGAATTTAACAAGTGTGTGTCTGACAACGGAGTGTCTCTCTGAACCTTTCCACAGGTGTATTTATAAATTCTTAAAATGATTACTCTACAGTTCTATTGGTGCATGTGGCTTTCACATGATCAATTCGGGCTTATGGGAGGATTTATTGGTAGAAGGGAAAGGGCATGTCAAATGGTGACGTAACTCCTCCTTCCTTAGGATTCTGCTCCGAAGAATTAACGGACTTTATATCAAGTTTAACTTTGGTTTGAGTATTTTTATTAAAAAAAAAATAAAAAATTATAATGAAAATAATAATTATCATGGGAGCAATTCCAAGATTTATATATTCGTGCGCGTTTATCCTAGAATTAATAAGTTAAATTAATTTACGGTTTTCAATATTACTGTGGTGAATTGCCTCTGTGGAAAAGTTCATCACAATTTTATTAATTGTAATATTATTAAAATTAGGTATTACAAAGTTATCATATTCGATAAAATTTTCGTATCTTACATTATTTATTTCTATTTTACAATTTTCAAATCTTACTAGGTTATTTCCCCTAACATTAAAAGTAAAACTATTACAATTATGAACAATTGGCGTATATGAAATATTTTTGGTAATAATAATATTAACGTGTATTTGTTTAACTATCCTATCTTTATTTTGTTTAAAATTACATATGGGATTTTTATCAAATATCTTAGATATACAATTGTTATTTATAATTTGTAAATCTTTAAGTTTTATAGGTGTCTGATTCATATATGTATAGGTAACGTTACCACCTCTTATATATTCGTTACATGGGATTATTAATTCTAAATTGTTTTTGTTAGGCATTGGTTCTAAAAGTATTTTAAAAAATTGAACGTTTGAATAAATTAGTATAAGTAAAATAAAAATTATTTTATCTTTTAGCTTTCTTATTGTTATATTAAAAGTAGATATTTAATTTGGTGACAGAATATCCTTACCTAAAACTCCTAATTTGCTAAGAAGTAAATTTTCCTTAACTTTTCTAACTTGTTCTTTCAATAACTGTATATCATATTGGATTTGAAATATATGCTGCATATGAACTATTTCAGAAAACTCTTGATTAATTACATTTCCTAGTGTAGATAACTGTTTTTTTTATTTCTAGCTGTTGCCTTTTTTATTTTGTTCGTTAGTTTCTAAACTTCTTTTAATTTGTTGTTCGTCATCATAGTCCATAGTTCCTGTAAGATATTTGAGTCATTTTGCAACTATATTTATTAGTCCTCTTTCGACTTTGTAATGCTGATGTCCTGAAAGGCTTTCTATCTCTTTGGTTAATAAATTAAAGCTTTGTACTTTTGTGGGATATTTGTTCTTATAATTAAGTCTATTTATATTATGTTCGCTAATTTCTAAACTACTTGACCATGCGGTTGTGTTAACGCTGTGAAGAATTTTATTATATCCGGTAATAATTTTAGTTGTTCATCCTTTACTGTTACAAATCCTTGTCAATTATTTAGGTCTCTAACGTCAATTCGTTGTGTCCATGTAGTAGTAATGGGCAATGTAAACATCAAAATCTGAAATTAATTGTCTTCGTATTTGTAAATTTTTTTAACTTGGGTCGTATGAAACTTGCTTCCTTTTTCATCTTTTACATGAACTTTATCAATTACTTCATTTTCTGATTTCTTATATAAAGGCTTTATTTTATTGCTATTTCTATTTTTTAAGTATAAGTGTTTATCTTTTGTAAGGTCTATATCTTTCTATTTTTGTAAAGTTTATCTTATATTTCTGCTTATTTGTCCTAACTAATTCTACAATTTCAGCATAATCCTCAATATTTACAGTTCCATTAAGAAAGTCGATTGGTCTTTTCTTTGTGGTTGCGTGAATTGTCTTATTATATATTGTTACTGCTTTTAAAACTTTATTGCGTAGAGTATCTTTGTTACCCTCATCAGCTGTGAATGTGCGAATATTTTCATTCAAAGTGGAGTGAAATCTCTCGATATTTGAGTTACCTGTCTTCATAAAAGGGGTAGTAATGTGAAGTTCGATATTGTTTTCCTTCAGAAATTTTTTTGATTATAATTGATGAGAAACCTGACTCGCCGTCTGTAACTATTTTGTTGGGAGTACCAAACGGTGAAAACCTAATACATGGGCTGAAAAGTCAGTGCCGTTTTATAGTAAAACACCAAATTTTTGCAAAATTCAACTTTGTTTATCAATATAGTTGCCTTCGAGGGCGATACACTGATTGAAACGATTTTTCAATCTTTCGATATCATTTTTGTAGTACGATTTCGGTTTAGCCTCAAAATAGGTCTCTTTCGATTACTTCTTCATCGGTCTTAAATCTCTTTCCTGGGAGCATTCGTTTGAGGTCTGCGAACAGGAAATAGTCGCTGGGGGGCCAAATCTGGAGAATACGGTGGATGCGGAAGCAATTCGTAGCCGAATTCATTCAATTTTGCTATCGTTTTCATCGACTTGTGATACGGTGCATTGTCCTGATGAAACAGCACTTTCTTTTTTTTCAAATGCGGCCGTTTTTGTGCGATTTCGTTATTCAAACACTCCAACAGCTGTTGATAGTCTGCCCCATTTGGACATAGTCAATTAAAATTGTTCCATGTGTATCCCAAAATATGGATGCCATAACACTGCCAGCCGACTGCTGAGTTTTTGGTCGTTTTGGACGAGGACGCCACTCAGCTGACTGCCGACTTGACTCTGGTGTGAAGTGATGGAGCCAAGTTTCATCCATTGTCACATACCGACGCAAGAATTCGGCTTTATTGCGGTTGAACAGCTTTAAACACTTCTCTGAATCATCAACACGTTGTTGTTTTTGGTCGACTGTGAGCAAACGCGGCACCCACTTTGAACAGAGCTTTCTCATATCAAAATATTCGTGTATGATATATCCAACACGCTCTTTTGATATCTTCAGGGCCTCAGCTATCTCGATCAACTTCACTCTACGGTCATTTGTAATCATTTTGTGGACTTTTTTATGTTTTCATCTGAAACAGCCTTTTTTGGACGTCCACTGCGTGCATCATCTTCGGTGCTTGTATGACCACTTTTAAATTTTTCAATCCACTTGCTGGTGCAGAGTCCGGGTAACACTTATCAAGCCATTTCTTTGCATCGGCTGCATTTTTTCCCATCAAAAAGCAATGATAAATCAACACACGAAAGTTGCTTGCTGAAGGTTGGTACTAACTGAAAATGGTATGGGTTTAATTTAAGTAGTGTCCTCTCTTAGAAACGGCACGTTTCTTTTTTTCAGGCCATGTGTTATTCTTAAGCGTATTAAGTAAGCTTATCCACGTTCTATGTTTTATTTCTTCTACTGTTACATGTTTAGTAAATTTATCGATTATAGTTATATACATAACTTTTATGTTTGCATACCATATATCTACGTGTAATATTTGATTTGGTTTGTCGGGAGTATCGGTAACTCTAAATGGAATCTTATTTGGTTGTCTATCGTATTTTGCTTTGTTACAAATTTCGCAATTATTCATTAACTTTTGAATTTTTTCTTTTAGTTTTGGAGCATAATAAATACCATTGAGTTCTAAAGAGGTTTCATTGATTAGATTCATGATTGATTAGAACAGTTGCTATTTCGATTTTGGTAAGACTTTTTATAAGCATATCCTGTCTCATGCAATATTTGGATAGCTTGTTCCAGGTTTTCGGGGTTTCTGTAATAAAGAAGTCCCCTCATCGGTTCTGGAATTTTTCTTATAAATAGTCTTAAAGCCATTTTACAATTTTGTTCCAGCTCTATTGAATCACTGCCTTTCTCTATCCTAGTTTTGTTATTTAGTCTCCTAAGTATACGCTTTGTATTACCATAAAACTCCTGACAGGTAATTTTGTACTGCAGACCTCTAAGGTCATCATATAATTGTTCTACGGTTTTAAAGTCACCAAAGTATTGAAAAAAAATTCTTTTCACATCATCAAAATTTTTAACGACATTTATTTCTATAGCCTCTCGGACTTTTCCAATTAATCTATTTTTTAACACATCAAAAAATAATTTTTGGCTAAACTGGTCCTAGTATTGGATAGATTCTATTTACCAAATCTATAAAATTACATAAGTCGTCTCTACTGCCATCGTATGTAGGCAGAGAGTTGAGATATTTTATAGGATCTAAAACTAGACTTACTAAAGTATTAACAGGATCGGTTGCCATTGTTCTTCGAGCGTCGAAAAGGTTTCTTCTGAGACGTTCCCGTTGGTTCCTCGAATTTCCTCTTTCCTGTTCGTTTGCCACTTTTTGGTGTCTTATTTTTATAAGCACTGCACTTGCGCTTTTATATATTATTTTTTTTTTTCGAGTACTGCACTGTTTTTTTATGTTTTTGTCTACTTGTCACTATGGTTATGTAACTAAGCACTTTCCTCTTGTAAATTCTTTGACGAATTTTATTTTTCTTGGTTCTTTATCGAACGCTCGCGAGGTTCTTGAAACGAACTTTTCTCGTGTTTATTTTTCTTAGACGAACTTGATTATTTTCTTGTTCTTTATCGAACACTCGCGAGGTTCTTGAATCGAACTTTTCTCGCGTTTATTGCTCTTAGACGAACTTGATTATTTTTCTTGTTCTTTATCGAATACTCGCGAGGTTCTTGAATCGAACTTTTCTCGCGTTTATTGCTCTTAGACGAACTTGATTATTTTTCTTTTTCTTTATCGAACACTCGCGAGGTTCTTGAATCGAACTTTTCTCGCATTTACCAACTGCGCCAATTATGTTGCTGCTCGAGCGGAGGAGCAAAAAAATATATATTTTATTTATTTGAACTGTATTACAAAAAAACGATCTTAACGCTAGGTGTAAAGAATTGAACAAGTGTGTGTCTGACAATTTCCACAGGTGTATATATAAATTCTAAAAATGATTACTCTACAGTCTGCATCAAGCTTCCTCCCGTGGGAATGGAATGCAGCTTGTTTGTGCAGGTGTCAAATGGATGGCGCTTTTGGAGGATATTAAGTTGAGCGTCTTGCTAATTGCGCAAAAATGGTTGCTCGTATTCTATTGGTTCATGTGGCTTTCACATGATCAATCCGGGCTTAAGGGAGGATTTAATGGTAAAAGGGAAAGTTAAGGTCAATGGTGACGTAACTGTACATGATCAAACCTGACTTATGGGAGGAGTTAATGGTAGAAGGGAAAGGGAATGCCAAATGGTAACGTAACTGTATTATTATTGTTTTTAATTTTATTATTATTATTATTGTTATGATTATAATTATCACAATGTTATGTTTCTTGTAACTATTATTATTATTATTTTTGTTATTTTTTGTTATATTTGTTATTATATTGTTATTTATTTTTTGCTATAGAATTATTGTTATTCTTATTGTTATTATTGTTTTTAACACCATTATTATTATTATTTTTAGCATCATTATTATTATCACTTTTATTATTATTATCATTATTATATTATTTTTTATTATTATTATTACTGTTTATTATTTTTATTATTATTATTATTTTGTTATTATTTTATTTTTTATAATTACCTTTATTTTATTTATTATTAATTACTATTATTATTATTTTTACTGCCATTATTATAGTTGTTACAGTTATTGTAATCATTGTTGTTTATTAAGCATCTGCACTCTCTTATGTTCCCAAGTAGGGGGTATAAGTCGAATATGTTTCTCATGTTTGTCTTTTAGGAATCTTGAAGTTCTCGCGCCTTTTTTAGAATGTCTGGTTTTTGCATTCTTAGGTAGCCTTGTTGGGTATGTTAAGCCTTTCCATTGCATGAACTATACCTGTTGCTGAAAACATCATACCTAGTGCTACTTCTTGGCTCAAGTGGTAGTGTGATGGCTTCCGAAATAGACGGTTTGGCGTTCGACTGCCGTATGGGAACGAAAAACATTTAGTTTATTCAGTTAACTTAGCAAATCATATTATATTTGCTGAATAGAATATAACAATAAATCAAATTAAACTTATAATTTAGTCACCCTATTAAATGTTGGATGTAATCCATGGGGCGAACTAACCACCATGCCCAAATATCTTCATTTTTTCTGAATCTAGTAGATCAGATGCCGTAACTCTTGATATTGTGATATCCATTTGTGTAGGTTTGAATGTGAATAGCGTCATCTATACTTGAAATGCGGAAAAGTTTCATATATAAACAGCAGAAGACTCAACCATTGGTGAATGAATAATGGAATCAGATTTTCAAAAATGGAAATTTATATGGAACGCTGGACGGTACAGAATATTCTCGAAAGATGTCAGGGTAGTATAAATATCAGCATCCCCGAAGTACTAAAGTGAAATTGAATGAGTGAATTAAGAGAGTGATAAACTGGTTTAAGTAAAAAATAAAGAGAGGTAAAACTGGTTGATATAAGCAATTAAATTGCTTAATGTAATAAGATTGAATAAAGCGATTGCATTGAAAAGAATAAGTTCTATCATTTGTACCCATGCAAACATTTAACATTGGTGTCAGAATGGGATAGGACTTATTTTGTATAAGTCTTTATGACTTATTAAAAACTCTTTGCCATGAGATGATTTTTTAAAGTAATTGTGTCATCTGTGGCCAGCGTGCTCCATCAAAATGAGTGCATAGCGCTGCGTTCATTTCCTCCCTAAAAGACAAAAAACTTAACGAAAGGGGAGTGTAATTCGTAATGTAAATCGTAATGGTGCTAACGCAATGCTCTCATTTTGACGGATACTCACATCGTATTTTTTTAAGTTTGTAATTATATATATAATCGATTTTAATTTATTTTTATCGGCAACAACCCGCTCCCCGTAATTCTAAGACATAGATTTGCCAACAATATCCAGTATAGCTAGTTTTGAAGCTGGCTTCTTGATAACGTCCGATGAGGTTTTGATAGCAGCGGACCGGACTTGACCGTCAGGCGAAGGATACACGTTCACTACCCTACCACGCTTCCACTCACCTATACTTTCATTTTCATCGAATACAATCACGCAATCACCCACCTGCATAGGTTTGGCACTTGGATGCCACTTTGTACGCCAGCGTAGGAAGATATTCTAATATCCACCTTTTTCAAAAGGTTTTCTTCAACAGTTGTATTTTGTGCAATTGTTTACGAAGACAAAGAGTTCCTTCCACCGTTCGAGCTTGTATGAAGTTAGTATTTCTGTGTAAGAAATGATTCGGCGTTAGCGGTTCGGCCTGGTTACTTTCGAGCGGTATATGAGTAAGAAGATGCGAATTTACTAAATTTTTAGCTTGAATTAAGAGACTTTGCAAGGTTTCAAGCTGAGGGACCTCTTCAAGGTAGACTTCAAGGTAAAACGTAGAATGCGCTTAACCCATTTTACAAGGCGCTCCAACACCCCTTAAACTGACGAAATTCCTGCTGTGATAAATAGCCACTCGATGCGACGTCGTTTATATTCTCTTTTCAACGAACCATTGATTACGACCCAATCTTCCTTACGGTGTAGATAGTGCCACAGTCGCTTGATAAATTCTTAGCTAACTCGAGATTAATCGCTCGTGTTGAAAGACAAGTAAATATAGCCACCCATATCTTCTCTCGTTGGCTTCTTGATTATGGTGTTGAAGGATTTCATGTTAATACTGAACAAATAATCTTGAAAAAGAATGTATCTGTATCGGTAATATTTTTCGAGGATATGGTTTAGTGTTCATTTTTGGTTACTTGTTTTAAATTATCAACTCCCCTTAAGACCCAAATCACAACCTTTAATAACTTATAGTAGCTCAAATAATGTTCAAATGGTATAAAAATAAATGGTATGGCCAATTTTCTTTTCATGCTTTCAAAAACAATGGGTCAGACAACCATGTGGCATTATCCATGCGCCCACCTAATCGAATAAGGTTCTATCATCAAGCAATGGCGATAACTTATATATTGTACTATTTTTTAGACTGAGGTCACATATTTTATTTGGATATATAGCTTGCCGAACTATGCGGCACAGAAACATTTCAGATTGCTTGATTTCTGTATAGGTAATATTTTTCGAGGATATGGTTTAGTGTTCATTTTTGGTTACTTGTTTTAATTTATCAACTCCCCTTAAGACCCAACTCACAACCTTTAATAACTTAAAGTAGCTCAAATAATGTTCAAATGGTATAAAAATAAATGGTATGGCCAATTTTCTTTTCATGCTTTCAAAAACAATGGGTCCTTAATCCACAATGACTTATCTTGGTTTCCTGAAACTGAAATTGTCTGCGGCATTGTTGGAATCCATTGACAAATTGTCGAAAAGTTAAAAATTTTCGCTATCCGATGAGCTAAGAACTGGTTATAGCAACGGCTGTCGTTTCGAATATAATGGATGACTGCTTTAGAGTCGGGCCACAATGTGACTTGACTCGTTCTAAAGTCGTGACTCTTGATTATAACCTCCTTTAACCTCATTTTCGACTATAGCAAACAGAGATAGACGTGTTTATATTCGCTCAGCTTAGTAAGCTTCAAATTAAGTGACAAATCGCCAATTATATTAATATTTCGTGCAAAAATCTAAGGAAAAGTGCCAGCAAATAAAAAAGAAAAAATCTTAACTTCGTGAAAAAGTTTGAATTAAATTCAAATTAAATACTGTTTTTTTGCCGGTTTGCTATTCCTCATGCTTTTTGTTTCTCATACCATCGAACATGTCGGCACCGAACACTCGCACAAAAGTCGCGTCATCAAAGGCAGTGCCTTTAAGACCAACTCAATCTCCCGCGTAAAAACAACTGAATAGTGACAGTTTGCCTGTTACTGCAAAGAATTGGGAAGAACATCTCTCAAAGCAATTTAATTCACTGCGGCTGAGTTTTATGGAGGAAATATCGAAACTTCATAATGATTTCCTTCAGAAGATTGATAAAATTTCTGAGGCGTGGAGCAAAAAATTTGATGAGATCAACAATACCATAGCCACCACAGTTGATCGGGTCGGACAGCTTGAGACTAAATCCAACTCTACCAACTCTTAATTGCATTGCCAGAAAATTGCAACTCTGCAAAAGCAACTTAGAGCGCTTAAGAAAAAGGAAATCTCTTGTGGCGCTGTTCTTTTTTGTATACCGCTTCCTTCAATCACCATTTTTCGTACAAAAAAAGCGAAAACCCGAGTACTCCTCTAATTGCTTTAAAATTCAGAAGCTCTCACGAGAGAAATGCTGTGTTAACGTCAGCTACTGACTACCGCAAAAAGATTCCATTGAACTTCATCTGCAGGACCTTGGTATCGACTCCAACAATAGCTGCTACCTTAATGAGAGCCTTACTAAGGAAACAAGAGCTCTCTTAAACAGTGCAATGAGTCTCAAACGAAAAAATAAACTGTTTGCTGCACACACCAGGTACGAAAATTTGTTCGTTAAGAAGACGGCAAATGGTAAAAGCCTTCCTATTGAAAGCACCGATGATCGGCTTGTTCCTATTAATGTTCGATCCCTCTCCTATCCCTCTCTCTTCACCTTATCAGTACTTTAACTCGTTTTCTTTTGTATTCTCTTTATACTGTAAATGTTTTAAGCTCTCAATCTAACGAAGAAAACAGTATGAATGAAAAATCGACCCACACTTTGATTAATATAATTTCTAAACGATATGAAGGACTCAGAGTTTGTTACCTTAATGCCCGTAGTTTAAATATTAATAAACTGGATTATTAAAAGTTCTTGTGTATAGAGTTTTGTGTTGATGTTATTTGTGTAAGTGAAACGTGGTTCAATCCTTATACTATATTTCTGATGAAGTCGAAGACATACCAAACTTCATAGAAATGATAGAATCACTCATACTATAGGTGGCGGAGTGGCAATTTACTGCAGGTCTTTTAGCATAATTAAATCAAGTGTATCTGGTATTGAGTTTATCATTATTGAAATAAATGACTGTAGTACAAAATGTATTGTGTCATGTGTCTATATTAAAAACTGTGGTTGTTCTCTCTCACCAGCTCTCTAACTCTGAACTCTTTTGGAATATTTTGCACTTTATGTTAACATAATTATCTGTGAAGATTTTTATGCTAACTTGATAAGATACTCACGTGCATTTCAGATGAAAGATTTAGTCTCATTTGTCGGTCTAAGTATTGTGAACAATAATTATCCGACACGTTTCGTCCCTAATCGTTTACCCAGTCTTTTAGATCTTACCATAGTCTCCGATCCTGTACGTGTTCTTCTTTTTGACCAAATATTTTTCAACATTTTACTATTTTACTTAGATCTATTAACATTGATGCACTAAAGCTAGCAACTTTAACAGCCCTCTGGTTACAACGTAGACTATTCTCTGACCCAAATGACAAAGTTGAATACTTTCAATCTATTGTTACCGAACTGATTGATCAACATGTCGACTAAAAAAATAAAAAGCTATTAATGCAATTAAATTGCATAGTAAATGAAAACGTTCATTAAGAAGTATTGATTGGGAAGCATTAAAAAAGGCGCGAAGTTTTGCTACAAAAATAAAACGTGCATCCAAAAAGAACTATTATACTTCAAAGTTGAATATCTCCTTACCTGCCAAAAAAATTTGGAGTAATCTTTAAATGATAGGTGTCTCCAAAGAAACTAATCCGGCTTACAATCTTGACCCAGATACACTAAATGACTTCCTTATAGGTGAACAACCTTCTAACAATAATAATAATGGTAATCTATATTTAAATTCAGACGGCACGATTCCTTTGCTAGAAGATTTTTAAGTCGTAGGTGAATATGTGATGTTAATCAAGTCAGATGCTACCGGTGAAGATGATGGTATTCGATTTGTAAAACTTTTCTTACCACTGATCTTATGCCACCTGACTCACAAAATTAATAAATAAACAAATTTTCGACCATTTAAAGAACAATAACCTTCTCTACCCGTAGCAATCTGGTTTCAGAACTTATCACAGTTGTTCCACAGCGATGGTGAACTTATTAGAGGAAATTAGACAGGACTACGACAAAGGTCACATTACTCTACTTTGTTTGCTTGACTTTTCTAAGGATTTTGATAGGGTGATTACTTTGATATTGTCTATTTATACCTACGCTGAGGTTGTTTATAGTGATTTGAACTCACTATCGCAACGTAAGCTTTTAGTTGCTTTCATTGATGCTGTACGGTATTTATATAGTCTCCGCAGATATAACCATATCTCTGAATTCTTCAATAAATTACTAGGTTTTACTCTACAATGCAAGAAATTGTATATTTTTGCACAAAATTATAATTTGCAAGTCTTCGTCCTCGCGATTCGTTTTTAATCGCTTATGAAATCTATCTATTGTCCCTTCGTTATCATCGCGTCTTTTTATCATTCGTGCTGTTAAATTATGGAATTCTCTTCCACCGCGAATCAAATTAATATCTAACCTTTCGACGTTTAAAGTGCAGTCATCCTCTACTTCTCCTTCCTGACATCTCAACCGTTAATTGCTATAAATTTATTATTGTAATTTAGTTTTAAATTAAAGGTTGTTTCATTCGCTAATCGATAATTGTTTGGTACTAAAGAAGATGTTTGTCTTATTGTACGAAACCGACATTATGAAATAAAGAAAAAAAATAATTAATAAATCGTAATCCTAATATAGTACGTCAGCCTGAAGTTCCAACCTTAGGATCTTTAAGCGGACTGCACCTCGTTTTGCCCATGATTAAAGTCACGTTTATCTCGTTGTACTATTTTATTCAGTAAAATGGGTCACAAAATAAATAGAGTCCAAAAAAAAGATTATTAAAGCTGTCAGTTAAGAATAATAAGTTGGAGAATAAAGCCAACGGTAAACTTTCCGCTATTTTGTAGAATGTTTTTTTTTTAATTCGGTGACAACTTTTGAAATATGCCGATATTACTTTATTTATTGATTAAGAGTAAACGAGTAAAGTGTTTAGCAAATGTATAAGAAAAAATGTTTTCGATTCGCGAATACGCCAATTTAATTTTCGCTTACGGTTTCTGTAATGGGGATGCAGGTTTAACTAGATAAGAGTACCAACGGCGATATCCTAAACGTAGAATCCCTTCTAGGCCAACTTTTATCAATGCTTTTCACCGTCGTTCAAATGTCGGCTCAGCATATGGGTTAAGAAGAGAAAGTTTAAATAACATAACAGCAGCAAAAAATGAAGAAAGAATTTTAAATGCTGTGAGAAAGCAGCCATCTATTAGCACCAGAGGGCTTCCAGCATAGTTGAAAACTCCAAGAACTACAATCTATAGAGTTCTTTAAGCCAACCGCATTTACCCTTTTCATTATACGCCCTTACAGGAACTTTTGCCAGGGGGCTTCCAAAAAAGGATAGAATTCTGCCAATGGCTGCTGCATCAACAAGATGATAATGAGCAGTTTATTCAAAAAATTTTATGGACCGACGAATCGCAGTTTACGAGAATAGGCATTACCAACCAACGAAATTCTCACTATTGGGCAGTGTCTAATCCTCATTTAACACGAACAACATCTGCTCAAAGGTAAAGATTCAGTTGAAATGCAGATGTTTTTCTTAACTGTATACCATTTTACAGAAGGTTTAGCGTAAATGTCTGGGCCGGCATATTAGATAGTACTTTAATCGGACCATTCATACTTCCACATGTCCTAAATTCAACATTTTATTTTGAATTTTTGGGAGACCAGTTGCCGAAACTCCTGGAAAATTTTCCTCTTGCTCAGAGGCAAAGAATGATATTCCAACACGATTGAGCTCCTTGACATTGTAGCAATAACGTAACTTCGTTTTTAAATTAAAAAATTTAATGGATGGTAGATTGACCGATTTAGTCCTTTTATTTGGCCACCTAGATTCCCTGACCTAACGCCAATGGATTTTTTTTTCTAGGGAACCTTAAAAGAAAGGGTTTATTTGAATGAGATTTCAAGTCGGGAAGAGCTCCAAGAAAGAATAAATACAGTGGCAAAAGAGCTATGAGGCATTTTATCAAAAATTAATTTGCAGTCTGAAATCATCAATATTTACTATAACAGTGTTTTGAAATCTCAAAGCGTAACGGTCTTTTTTAGGACCACAAAAACTATATAAAGGGCTTTCAAATTTAATTTGTGACTTATTTGTCTGAATAGAATAGCGGTTGGCAATAACTTCCGTTATTCGTTGGTAGAAAAGTCATACATAAAAATCGTGGACAATGAAGAGAAGGCAAAAGTTCTGATAAAGAAGTTAACCTAAAAGTTGAAAATTTCGAAATAAATGCATTTTTCTGATGAAATTGGTCTAACCATTTTTCAAAATGTTAGCTTTAAAAAGCCATAATATCGACTGGCGTTCATCGAGGTCGACCAAATTTAAGTATTTTGTGCACACTGAAATTCTGTTTCAAAGATGTGCACAACAGTTTCTTAAGCTGAATCCGTTAGAAAGCTATGGCCTTTTAAGATGTTTTACCTCGAAATCAGAAGTTTCTCACGTTAACGGTCTATAACTTAAAGCAATTGGGGGAGGGGGGGGGGGGGTGGAAAATAGACCTACCTGCATTAAAATTTATAGTTCGCCATAACTTTAGGAATCTTTAACTATAATGACGAAAGCCTTAACTGAGGCAACCTGTACGATTATAATATCGATTTTAATTTATTTTGAGCGGCAACAAACGTGATTGTGATTGTTGGAAAACGAAAATAGAAAACCTCAGCGCCAGTAGAGGAAAAAGTGACTTGGTGCTCCGACTTCCGAATGCTTTGAACAACGAGAGCCATGATCCAGTTAGATACTCCTTTGAAGTTGACAAGCAAGTTCAAATGAGTACTGGTAGCGACATGGATGAAATGATGTGACTTCTCTTGTCGAACGTGGGCGAACAGAAGAATTGCCTTGAATAGCATTGAACAAAAATTCGACGAACAAAAGAAAGACCTAGACGAACAACAGCCTCGCACAATTTCCTTACTAACAATCTGCACGGTTTTTAACAGAAAGTGGATGAACAGAAGAATAATCTGGAAGAAGAAAAAAAACACTCTCCAGAAAAAGTTCGAAGAAATCGATGACAAATTTGATAAAATAGGAAAGAACGTTGATGACAAATTTGATAGTATAGAGAAGAATGTTGATAAAAAATTCGAACAAATGGAAAGTTGAAATGAACAGGAAAAAGTTGAGCAACTGACAAAATAGCTCGACACAGTGCGAAAACAAAAACTCCGTTAATGTTCGTTATGCGGTCCAAGGAGAAAAGAGTTAAAGCCTCCCTCATATAATGGCCAGATCTCATAATTAACTTATAAGAAGCAGTTTGAAATGGCTGCCTGTGCAAACAACTGGGACAATGAGGAGAAGTGCTTTGCTTTGTTCTAAGTAATAGACATCGAGATGCAAAAAGATTATGTGGCTTTAGTACAGGGTATCGAGAAATGGTTTGGCGATAGCCAAATGCGGAAAGTTCAGAAGGTGAAATTGCAAAGCCAAATGCAGCAAGCAGGAGAAATACTGAAGCAGTTCCAAGCAAATATAAGTAGACTGGCACATTTGTCATACCCCGGGGGGTATGAGGAATTAGTGGAATCGCAGATTAAAAGCTACAGTCAGCAGTAAGGATGATCGGGAAAAGAATCCATGTTGACGACGGAAGCAGCGCAATCAGGCTTCCAAAGGAATACATTTCGTCAGGGAAGTAGCATCTGATGAATGCTCCTGCTCAAGACTAAGTGCCGAGCAACGAAGTAATCCGCTGGATGGGCGAAAGATGCACTGTTGCAAAGAACCCGTATGACAAAAAGACCGCTTTCACTGGGGTTACATTCAGAAAAGGAAAAAAACCGGCCGAAACTGCTACAGAAGACTTTCCGAAGCTTTAACTTGGGAAATGCTTACTTCGCCGGGCAGAAGCCAATAGCTGGAGTCGGTGGCTCTAGGTCAATTATCCAATTCTGCCAGGCAAAACAATCCAATGAAGGCCTCCCAGCAGAAGTAGACAATGGTAAGGAAGAGAAAGAAGAGGCCGCAATCCGAATGATCAGGACTGAACCAGTAAAGGGTTTGAGTACAATAAGCAGATAATAACATCGAACCAATATTGGCCTCGAAGGAACACAAGGAAAGGCCAAGTTGGCAGGAGATATTGGACTGGAGCCAAACTCTGAAGGCATATTGGGTACAGTGGGATTTATTCATGTGCAAGATGATTTGCTGAAGAGAAAATGGGAAAGTGCAGATGGAACAACACCTCGTTTGCACTAATTTCGCCACGGTCTAGATGTAATACGTAACGGCATCTCAGCTGCTTATTTGGGAATAAACAAGACGTTGGAGAAGGTAAGGGAACGCTTCTATGCAAGACAAGATGTCTAGAATTGGTGTAAAATGCATAAGGTGTGCAGCTAAAAAGAGCTCAAAAGTAAAGCTACAGGAAAGAATGTAACCATACAATTTCGGAGCACCAATTGAACGGATTCGGCATCGCTGGGCCGTTTCCTTAAACCTTTAATGACAACCGATACACCCAGTAATACATGGGCCGTTTCTAAGAGAGGGCACCACTTGAATTAAATCAAATCAAATCAAATCAATCATTTTCAGTTAGTACCAACCTGCGAAAGATACCTGTATAAATTTGACAGCTGTCGGACGATTAGTTCTCGAGATATAGCGTTGTGAGTGAAACAACTTTTGTTATTGTGAAAAATAATGGATTCAAAGCAATTTCGTGTGTTGCTTTATCATTGCTTTTTGATGGGAAATAATGTAGCCGATGCAAAGAAATGGCTTGATAAGAGTTACCCGGACTCTGCACCAGCCGAACGAACCATTCGCAAGTGGATTGAAAATTTTAAAAGTGGTCATACAAGCACCGAAGATGATGCACGCAATGGACGTCCAAAAAAGGCTGTTTCAGATGAAAACATCAAAAAAGTCCACAAAATAATTACCAATGACCGTAAAGTGAAGTTGATTGAGATTGCTGAGGCTCTGAAGATATCAAAAGAGCGTGTTGGATATATCATACACGAATATTTGGACATGCGAAAGCTCTCTTCAAAGCGGGTGCCGCGTTTGCTCACAGTCGACCAAAACCAACAACGTGTTGATGATTCAGAGGAGTGTTTAAAGCTGTTCAACCGCAATAAAGCCGAATTTTGGCGTCGGTATGTGACAATGTGAGTGGCGTCCTCGTCCACAACGACCAAAAACTCAACATATTTTGGAATACACATGGAATAATTTTCATCGACTATGTCCAAATGGGGCAGACTATCAACAGCGACTATTACATTGCGTTGTTGGAGTGTTTGAAGGACGAAATCGCACAAAAACGGCCGCATTTGAAGAAAAAGAAAGTGCTGTTTCATCAGGACAATGCACCGTGTCACAAGTCAATGAAAACGATGACCAAATTGAATTAATTCGGCTACGAATTGCTTCCGCACCCATCGTATTCTCCAGATTTGGCCCCCCAGCGACTATTTCCTGTTCGCAGACCTCAAAAGAATGCTCGCCGGAAAGAGATTTAAGACCGATAAAGAAGTAATCGCCGAAACAGAGGCCTATTTTAAGGCCAAACCGAAATCGTACTACAAAACTGGTATCGAAAGATTGAAAAATCGTTTCAATCAGTGTATCGCCCTCGAAGGCAATTATGTTGATAAATAAAGTTGAATTTTGCAAAAATTTTGTGTTTTACTATAAAATAGCACTGACTTTTCAGCCCATGTGTTAAGTATCTACACTTCATTCTGATCCAGGGCAAAATTTTGAATCTAAAGTCTTCCAGGATATGTACTAAAATCTGGGAACAAGGGAGACAAGCTAGTACACCCTCAATCTGATGAATTGGTCTAGCGATTCAATAGGACCTTGAATTAGCATTTGTCTACGGTCGTCTGCAACTGACACCGGGACTGGGATCGGCATATACCCTTTTTCTTAATGGCTTATCGAAACGCGGTCCGAATTTAAAGGGAAACGAAATTCGGATTCCTATCTACGGAGTCCAAAGTGGTAAACGTCTACGGCGATGACTTGCTCAGGAAGATCCGTAAAAAATGAAGCTAGCGAACAAACCCATGAAGACTAGGCACGGCATCAAAGAGAAAACTTCTGGCTCCAAGAAGGAGATCTGGTGTGGCTGTATAATCTCTGCGTAACAGAGGCAAATCATCATGATTGCAACAGGGTTGGAAAGGTCCATACAAGGTGATTACTGGATCTGGCGTGGGGATCGAAGAAAAATGAAAGTGGTTCATTTGTATTTGTATTTGTATTTATTAAATTAAGCATCTCTGCCCATATTTAAATTTAAACAACTTATAGCATTGCGCAGTTAAAATTTTGTTTTACACATTCATTTACAAAACTTATCTTAATCCTAATCAAAAAAAAAAAAAAAAAAAAAAAAAAAAAAAAAAAAAAAAAAGATGGAAAAAAAGTGAAATATGACAGAAGAAGAAAGATGAAGCTAAAAAAATATAGTTTTAAGTAATAAAAACTAATTTTAATAGACATACAGCTGCGGTCAAAAAAATTGCAATAAGAGTGTGTAATAAGTATTTATGAGCTTAATTTTATATTTAGTTCTTCTATTTTTCCATACTTGACAATTAAATACTATTGGCCGAAGTATGGTCTGTAATATTTTACTTATAAACCTTCACAATAATAGCCTGTACTTTTATTATATGCCATTTTCGAAAAACAACGCCGTGTGTGTAAATTCGAAAAAATAGCACCACCCACAATATTCAAGGCAAGTAAAAACACGAAGGACTTCTAAAGTAAAAATTTATTTCTTTTTATCTCTGTTATTAGGTAATAAATATATTTATTGAATATTCAATATTATGTTGTACCTAGGAGGTACAAACTTGATTTTTGTGAACAAGTAATTCGGTGTTCCAGAGTAAATAATTTTATGCAGTGCAAGGACAGTTCGATATTTTAGAATTGTATCCAGTATCAGTATCAGCTATTTGATTAATAAAGGCGGATATGTGATCATACCTTTTAAATTTAAATATGTAATCATATCTAGCACAGCTGTTAAATGCGACATTTAGCTTTTTCAAGGACGAAGAATCTAAGCAAGCGAGGACTTCGTATCCGTACAGTATAATGAGTAGGACGAAAGATTTAATAAGCTTCATTTTGACTTTGACAGGCAGGTACCGGTTTGTCATGCTCAATCCCCTTATAATGCCATATATTTTTAAGACAATTAAGTTAATGTGATCGGTCCAGTTGAGCCTTTTGTTAAAATAAATTTCCAAATTTATAATTTTAGTAACAGACTCAATGACATCATTTTTAATAAAATGAGGCAAAATCACAGTTTCCCGGTTGCCACAACCAATCAGCAGTGCCTTAGTCTTTGACGGATTAGGGCTAAGGCAGTTTATTATGACCAAATAAATATAGAATAGAGGTGTACGTTAAGGTTTTCGACACTAGAAGACATTGCAGATGTGAGTATTTTTTTGTATAACTGCACATTATCCGTATAGATATGATAATCGCAGTAAATTACCCTTTTATATTATATATTCATGTTCATATCATTTATGAACATCGCCAGCAAAAGAGTGCCAAGGACAGATCCTTGAGACACCCTAAATTATACCGGCAAGCTCGATGATATCGATTACAATGAAATACAGCTTGGTTCCGATTTCTGAGTTCTGGTGCTACAAGTTGACACGCTTTATCATCAAAAGCAAATTGATTCTTTAATTTGTATAAAAGAAAGACATGGTTTACGGAATCAGATTTTTTTGAGAAGTCCAGGAAAACTAGAAGTGACATCATGTCTCTGTCAATGACAGAACGGATGTCGATAGTTAATTTTAATAACGCAGTTGTGCAGTTATGCTCTGCTCTAAAATCAGATTGATGTTGGGTTAGTAGGTTATTTAGTTCAGAGAAGATCTTCATTAGTTTCTTACAATTTTCTCAAACACCTTACTCTGAATTATTTTGCGATCGTGATTTTGAAATAGGTATGATTTGTGCTTGTTTCCATTCATCAGGAATAATTTCCATCATTATAACTGTATTAAACAAATTTTGAATGTGTTTGGAGAGAACTGGCAACAAGGTTTTAATATTTTTCGGGTGAATATCTTCCAAAACTACGGCATTTGATTTGACAGAGAGAATAGCATTACCGGCAGTCGTCTTATCAACAAATTCAAAGGAAAAAGATTGCGGTGCCCCTTGCTGTGGTTGGAGCCCATAAAAAAACAAAAGTCCATCTGCCTATTGGTTGGAGGTGCACTGTTGGTAAACTTTCTACAATATTAAGTTCATTTAAGTCAATATTGCAATATTTCACGAACTAGGCAGGTATAACTGATTCGCACTTGTCGGAATTAATTATACATATATGGGCATTGGTATCTGTGCCTTCTAAAGTATAACAAATTCCTCTTTTTATAAGGTATACAACTTGAGTGAACCAAGGAATATTAGGTTTCTGTAATCTCCTTTTTACAAGGGGTACATGTTTTCCAAAAAGATAGTCAAGGTTGTTTTTGAGTCCAGAAAATTGCAAATTTACGTGAGATGTGCAGTATATAACATAGGCGACCAATTCAGGTTGTCACATTCATTGAACAATGTACGAATGTCAATATTTAGAAAAAGAATAATCATGTACTGTATGAGAATCCTGGTGAAGAAATTTGATCATAATGTTATACCAAATCGGTTTCAGAAACAAGAAAGGCATCTATCAGCGACGGCATTTTGTCAGGTTGAAAATGAGTGGGGTGGATATCATTAGCAAAATAAAATCCCAGTGAATGGACCGTATCTACAAATTGTTTATCTTTGCCACTTAGAATATTGAAATTAACTACAACTTTAGTATACAGGGGTCCTAAGTCCTTACTTTTTTATAACACGATACCTTAGGTGCCAAATATATTTAATTTGTATTTTCAAAAACTATTTCAATGAAAATATATTCTGTAACATCCATAGATCCACTCTGAAACAAAGAGCGGACTTCGCCTATCTTGTTAACAATGCTATGAATGACGAATGACGCATTGAAATGACAAACACTGATCCCCAAATTATTTGCACTCAAATTGTTTAGCAACATCTTCGACTTTTCAAAGTGGTGCACCAGTGGATATCCGCAGCTCCCACCCGTGTCACTTAGTCTGTGCATCATCTACGAGCCAAAAGAGTGAAACGAAGTAAAGAACCCAGAGAAACATAGTAACGCACTAAAATTGAGATCATTAAAGAAGCAATTAACGACGAGATGCCTTTACAAATTTTTAAAGAAAATGAACATTTAGAAATAGGAAAATAAAAAAGTAATAAAGAAAGATGATATAAAAGAAGGTAATAAAAGAAAAGAGAGCAGTGAAGGAAAAAGAGAAGCGAAAAATAAAAGAAAGAGTAAAAAGTTTTAAGATCACTCAACTCTTGTTGTTGTCTTGTTGTTGGCTTGTCTCCTTGTTTTGGGAAACTGCTCTCCATTTAATATGCGCACATATG
Organism: Volucella inanis; assembly: GCA_907269105.1. Taxonomy (NCBI): domain Eukaryota; kingdom Metazoa; phylum Arthropoda; class Insecta; order Diptera; family Syrphidae; genus Volucella; species Volucella inanis. Next base: position 81,166,745 of record OU026153.1, read on the forward strand.
GTATACCAACCCATTTTTCGTGTTGAAAGAAGAGATTTTCTTGAACAGCTTGAGTTTGAGTGCACTTCGTTGCAGAAGATAGTTCACTTTTGTTGGGCTCCCATTTATATAAATAGTTTTTTTTTTTTATCAGAGTTCATGCCAATATCGTCATGGCTTCAGTGTTCAGGCAATTCGTCGCACCGTGGAAAAGTTTGAGCGTGAATACTCTCTTTTGGATCTTAAAAAAAAAAACAAAGATTGGTTCGAAATTCAGAAAACGTAGCCGCCGTAGGACATTTTTACGGAAGATCCGCATTTTGGTCCATTTTACGCTCATCGGCTATGTCGTTTATTAGAGCGAACACCATCTACAAGTGTTCGTCCAAGCATAAATGCATCCACAAAGATTGAGAAAGGAGATACCGTTACCGTCAATGGTCTCAGTTATAGAGACCGAGTGATGTGCTATTCCACCCATAATGGATTGAAGCTTGAAAATAAAGCCAGAATTGTTGTTCTATTTAAATTTTTTTCCTATCGTTCTTATCAGGTCACTCTACATGCTAAATAGCTACGTCTCTTTCCCATCTTTCTGGTAGAGCTCGAATACGGTTACGGTAAAAGTGTTTATCTTTTGAGGCTATCTACGAATCAAGCCATTTTATGATGTCTTCATATGAGCGGAACTGCTGATCAGCCAGACCATGTGCAATCGAACGGAACAAGTAATAATCGGATGGAGCAATATCTGGGGAATATGGTCGGTGTGGTAGAACTTCCTATTTGAGCGTTTCAATGTAGGTTTTAATGGGTTCGGCAACGTGAGGCCGAGCGTTGTCATTCTGTAGAATCACTTTTTCGTGCCTTTTCGCGCAGTGCTCGGCTCAATAGAGTGATTTGAAGTCGATACCGTTCCTTAGTGATGGTATTTTTTTTTTTTTTGCCGCCGGAGCAGTTGTTCACAACGTACCTTGGCTTCAAGTCAACCCAAGTTTCTTTCTTGGAAATGGCTTGGCAGGTAACTCCTAAAGCTGAGGCAAGCTCTTTTTGCATTTGGCATGGATTCTCCTTCACAACTTGGCTTCAAGTCATAACCCAAGTTTCTTGTTCTTGAATCATTCTCAACGCATACAATTGCTTGGAAATGGCTTGGAAGGTAACTCCTAATGCTGTGGCAAGCTCTTTTTGCATTTGGCATGCATTCTTCTTCACGCGGACGATCATGAACATCGAAATCACTGTCTTTAAAGCTACGGAACCAATCACGGCACGTTGTTTCACTTAGAGCAGCATATCCGCAAACTTTTTGGAGCCCTCGATGCGCTTCAGACGTATGTCTCTAAGCTGAAGTTGGTAGAAATTGGCTTGGTTCTTAAGTTGTTATTGAAGCAGGATTACGTACAAGAGAGTAATTGCAACCAGCTCTCAGCATTTTTTCACTTCCACCAGGCGAAATAGTCCTTTTGATATATTCTGCTAAGAGTATGTGCAGGATTCCATCTATGCGAATTTTCATTCGCATTGCACAGTCTCTATTGATTTATTTAACCATATATTAGCAAAACAAAACACTACATTGCACAGTATTCACTTAATGTTTAATGGAAAAATAACAACACAACAATTTCGCGTTTCACGAGTGCTTTGTTTATTTTTTTTTAAAGCACGATTCTATTTAAACTAACCCATTTAAACGCATTTTAACTTTAAACCTAACAGACAAAAATAAATTCTTTATTAAATTTATTTATTATGTTTTACACCGAAATCAAACTTCACATATGAATTTTCTCTCGCCAATGAGCTGTCAACAATCAATCTAGGAGTGTAGGCAAAAAAACGACACCTAGGGGCGCTGAAAGCACTTTACCGAGTGCCAGTAAGGCTTAAGGTAAATCATGCAACGATGGTTTAAATTTATCCGTTGGGCTGTTGGCTCATCTATTTCCTTCTATTCGTTAACACTTTTTTAAATAATCTTAACCTTAACTTTTTTTGACTAATAACGGATATTTTTATTTTTGCTTTTTGTAATTTTGTTTGTTAGGTGTTATTACCCTAAACAAACTAATGGCAATGACACGTCGAAAAAAAATTAACTTTTATATTATTCATTTTTTCTTATAAAAGAACCATTATACAAAAAATTAACTGATTAATTATGTTTGCTTGTGTTCTTTTCTAGGAAATACTATTTTAGTTGCGTCTGCTGGAGATGAGCATGTAAAGGATACTGTGTTAGCACTAAATTATATTTGGACCAATGTTTATTGTTTAGTAATCATTGTTATAATTGGAACACTTATTGGATGTTTTTTTATTCACCATGTAGATTTAAGGCAGAGACTTCTTGGTGCTAGAATGCGAATTGCTTGTTGTTCATTAATTTACAGAAAGGTTTGCATACATTTACAGCGACATATTTCAGTAAAAACGTTAATTTGTTACTTTAAGACTCTTCGCTTGTCCAAAAAGACAGCAGGTGCAACTCCAACTGGATATTTGATTAATCTTCTTTCAAACGATGTAAATCGTTTGGACTACGGTTTTATATATATGCACTGGATATGGATTCTTCCAATTCAATCTATATTAATTTGCTATTTGATATGGAAACAAATCGGGGTAGCAGCAGTATTTGGTGTAGTTAGTCTCCTTCTCAAAACTGTTCCTGTACAAACAGGCTTAAGTAAAGTATCTTCAAGGCTTCGAGTGAAAATCGCACATCGAACTGACAAACGTGTAGGCATTATGAATGAGTTAGTACAAGGCATGCAGGTAATAAAGATGTACGGTTGGGAAAAACCCTTTCAAGCTGTTGTAGCTGCAGCGAGACGTCATGAAATCAAGGAAATACGCTACGCCTCGTACTTACGCGGATTTTACTTAAGTACAATGATTTTTACTGAGCGCTCAACATTGTACATTACAATTGTAGCAGCTGTTCTAATTGGTGAATTCATTACAGCCGATGTTGTTTTTTCGATGGCCCAATACTATAATATTCTTCAGGTAAGCGATAAGTTAATGCAAAAACCATATTCTTTCATTTCTGATTTATAGCTCGTAGCGGCGATTTGGTACCCTCTAGCAGTATCTTTTGGCGCTGAAGCGCTAGTTTCACTTGATCGTATCCAAGATTTCCTAATATTGGAAAGTCATGATGAACACCCACGCAGCTTAACCCAGGCGACTTATAGCTCGACGTGTGAAAGCAACTGCAAAGCTATTCTGTTAAAGGATGTTGACGCGTCTTGGGATATCAAGGTCATTTCTAAAACATTGCAAGATATTGATATAGGAATAGCACAAGGGAAACTTTGTGCAATAATAGGTCCAGTAGGAGCAGGAAAAGTAAGTTAACTTTGGAACTACTAAAGTCCGAAAAATATAAATATATTTTTTCAGAGCTCACTTTTACAATTATTACTTGGAGAATTACCGATCACCCGTGGTAATGTTGTTATTAACGGGGAAATGACTTATGCGTCTCAGGAACCATGGATATTTAACGGAACCATCCAAAATAACATTTTATTTGGTGAGAGTTATGACAGCAAACGCTATCATGAAATACTAAAATGCTGTGCGTTGACAACTGATTTCGAACAATTGCCAAACGGTGACCGAACGATCGTAGGTGAACGAGGGGCATCACTATCGGGTGGCCAGAAAGCACGTATCAGGTAATTTTGAAAAAAAAAAAACAATGCTTTGACGACATAAAAATATTTAATATTTTTATATATATATAATATAATATATATAATATTTTTATATATTAATAACCGTGTTATATGTTATTTATAATTTTGTTTTTTTATATATACCATATATTTAAGTCTTGTTTTTTTACGCGGAAAGGGATAAAATATTCATAGAATCTATTTTTAAAATCATCGGCTTTTTTTTAGTATGTGAACCCCATTTGATTTGCCTCGTTTATGAACGTATATTGAAATTGTACCAAGTATGGGTGAATTTAATGAGTTAATGGGTTAATTTAATTTTTTTATATGTAAAATTGCGGTGAGCTAATTTGTCTCCGTTGCACCAAATCTTTGTCCACTCGCAAATGTTGTTTAAAATTCTTTGGAACTTTACAGTTGCTAACTCAATTAACTTTATCTATCGCTATTACACTCGTGTTGTCTGCGAACGTACCTACCACAGTGTTATTTCTTGAGGTATATCTTGAATGTAGAGTAATAACTAAAGACAAAGGAAGCTTTCTTCCTACGAATAAATCTTAAACTTCAAGTTTTCATACCATTCCTTGCTGAAGACTTGAGAGCCACTAAAGAAGCTACATTGTGTACCTTTTATATTTTACCTAGACATTTGCTAAGGATTTTAAAAAAGTGGGCACATGTAAGCCTCTAGTAAAGGCTGCAAAAAAAAAAAAGAAAGTAATCATGCAAGTTTGTACTAAATTGTTCCCCTTTTAGGTCTTATAAAACGAATTCTTTTTAAAATAATTGTTCTTTTAATAACTAAGTGATGGCATAGAATTATTTTGAAAGTATAAAATTTATGCAAATTTTATGCAATTTAAACAAAAAAAATATCATATTTGACCTTGTCTTTTCACTTATTTTGGCAAGTTGGATCGTGTCTTGACAGTTATAAGATTAAAAACAAAGGTCAAACATTTTTAAGAACACATTTCTAGGTAACAAAAGAAGAGCTTTAGCAAATATTTATTCCAAAAAAAGGTAAGCGAACTCAAAATTTTGAATTTTTCAAAGAAATCCTTTGTCCTTAACGGAACTAATTTTGATACAATGTTGCTAAAAATTCAAAACACTCATAATTTTCAGTTCACCGATATAATATTCGTTACTACATAAGTATAAATTTCATCAGTTTATTTTTCACGCCAAGGTTACAACTGCTTAAAAAAGTTATTTGAAATGTTTGTATTTACAAACCGAGAATACGCAGACATTATTTACGTTCATGGGCTGTGCAATGGAAGTTCAACTAGAGCGAAACAAAGATACCATTATTTTTATCCTAACCGACGACTTCCTAGTGAAGAAGTATTTGGAAATATGTATCGAAGGTTTCGAGAAACGGGACCAGTTTCAAATACACGACCTAAACCGGGAGCTTCAGAAGTAAAAAGAATTTCGGCTGATAAAAGAATACTGGAAGCCGTTACAACTGAATAATCAATCAGCACCAAACGCTTAGCTTGGCAATTCAGTGTTCCCTGACATTAAATTTCTAGTGTACTGCATGAAGAAAATCTTTATCTACCACCTTGATCAAATTCCCGGAATTTATTCAGAAAATTTAAATACAAGTTTATTCATCTAAATCTATATAGTCGACTGCATCACACTTATGCCAGCGCTTGATCCAATCCTCGAAACATTTTTTATATTCGGTTTTCGGTATGTTCATCAGTGCTTCCTTTGATTTTACCATTACTTCCTCTCGGCTGCAGAACACGTTCCCCGTAGTGTTTTTTTTTTAACTCGATTGAACAGAAAGAAGTCACAGGGAGCCAAATCAGGTGAATTCGGTGGCTGCTGAATGGTATTTGTTGTATTCATTTTTCTTCAAAAAATTACGAATAATGATGGCACTGTGCGACGGTGCGTTATCATGTGCAAAATTCACGAGTTTTCTGTCCACAATTCTATTCTCTTTCGGCGAATTGCTTCACGCAAACGTCTCATAACATAACGTCTCATAACATAACGTCTCATTCACTTCACCGTTGTAATCCATGAAAACCGTGAGCATTGCCTTCTTTTTTTGACTGAAAACGACGTGGTTGTTTTGGTCTCGGCTCATCAGTTTCAGTTTCAGTTTAAATGCATTTTTTATTTTCTTATATATTAATTCTTATAGGCTAAACAAAAAAAAAAAATGCTTAAAAATTAGCTTAATTAACTTAAAATTATCTTAATCTAACTTACTGGCCCAATGCGGGAACTCTAAGATAAACCTAATAGTTAATCTATGTCGCGACTCTCTACCGCTCTACTGAACCGGAGACGCTCCGCACTGCCGTGTGCGACATCTCTGTCGTAGTTGAGTCGCCTGTCCGCAGCTGTTCGAGCGACGTGAAAGATTTACGGCACCGCTAATCTGTCCTGGATCAAGCCTTTCTTATCAAGATAGAGGAACGCTTCTGGTGGAGTAAAGCCGTCAAGGCGAACTCTCTCGTGATACATATAATTGGGGTAATAAGCCCCAGAGATCAGGTTGTTCGACGAGGTCATTGCTCTTGCAATGTGTCTTCGAATCAACTTAATGACAAAATTGTCCACTCTTATTAGGTTCGCCCTATTGTACAAAACCTCATTAGGATAGAATTTTATGTACTCAGACTCTGGTGTTCTGTAAAGGCGAAGACAAGCCCTAAGCAAGCCCTCTCAAACACCCGAATCTTTTCCAAAAGACTTGCTCTGACGTTGAACCACACGGGACAACCAAATGTTAGCATAGGCCGAATAAGGCCCATGTAGCAGATCACCTTTACCCTCGCATCGAGTTGTCTGCTATAAAACAGTCTCTTTGTAAGGGCAAAAACTCCTCTGGCTCTGGCCAGAGCAACATCTATATGTTTATTAAAATACAGATATTGATCCAGCCAGATCCCAAGGTATCTGACTACATTTCGACAAGCAAGTGGTTGACCGTACTGTCCGACGATCTGAAACTTTCGCCAATTCTTTCTGGTATCCGCAGAGGCCCCAGACAAAGGCGTCCTAAAAAGAATGGTTTCCGACTTCTGAAAGTTGATCTTCAACTTCCAGTCTTCGCAATATTGTTTAATTTTATCAAAGTCACGTTGCAAGAATATGTTTATGACCTCAGTCTTTGGACCTGATCTGTACGCGATTAAGTCGTACGCTATGGCATGGTGAAGTGAACCTATCAAATCACTTGTGTAAATGTTGAAAAGAATCGGCGAATTAACCGCACCTTATTGGAGACCGTTTTTAACATGAAAAGTTCCAGTAGAAGTCACATCGCCATTCTTCACGATGAACTGTCTATCTGTGAACATATTGAAAAGAATATACAGCAATGGTCTGCTAATGCCCAGCCTGTTCAGTTTGTAGAAGAGCCCCTCTAACCATACGGTATCGAAGGCTTTCTCCAAGTCAATCAGGCAGGCACCAGTGCACTGTTTCTTGGATTTGTTCCATTGGATATCGGAAACCAGTTTAGACGCGGCGTGAATAATATCATGCCCCGCCTTGAAACCGAATTGATTATCCGGAACTATATTTTTGTCCTCAACCCACTTAGTCAGAACCCTATTGATAACCTTTTCGAAAACCTTGCTGATGTTTGGAAGGAGACTGATCGACCGGAGATTCGCCGGATTGGAGGTGTCTTTATCCCTTTTGGGGATCGGATGTACCACCGCAGTTTTCCAATGCGTCGGATAATGTGCATTATTCATTGCATTGTTAAACAGGGTGGGTTAAATGTCCACCGCTTCTAGAGGGAGATGTCGAAGCACAATGTTTGGTATATCATCGATTCCCACAGATTTCTTTCTTCTGATTGTGTCGAAGATCATTTGGAGCTCTTCCTTCGAAATGAACGGGGGAAGTTCCCTTTAATTGGCGATGACGTTATTTGCCATATTCCCGTCACTGAACTGGGTGAAACCCGAGTTCTCGATTCGCCAGTTCACTATTTCGTTTCGAAGATAGAAATTGTGCGCAAGGACTCGACTTTCCAAATCGTGGTTAGGGCCAATGATATCATTCCCTATATACCTCCTGAAAAGTCGCTCCTATAGCCTCAACTTTCTCCTGCGGATCCTCGATCACAAAGAAGTTGTCATCCTCCACAGCCTCATTTGGATCTATGCCTGCTGCCAAAAGTATGTTTTCGTTGTTTGTCGTTCGGGCGATTTTGAGACATGAAAGGTCGTTTTGATCTTTCCTCCGAAATATTTTGTTTATTTGCGGGAACATATTCGGGTTGCTGGTATTTACAGCCTGAATTTTATTGTTCCAATGCAAACTTACAGACGCCCTGTAATTTTCTTTTATTAATGTTTGGAGGTTTTTGATCGACGACTTTAATGTCATAATCTCCGGGTTATGTCTGTCAGTGAACTGTCTGTACAAGGTTTTTAGTCTTGACAGTAGTCTACTTTTATGTCGGTGTAGTGCGTCAATAGTTGAATTGCGGAACAAGTCTTCGTTGTCAGTATGTTGATACCGAGGTATCGTTTTGTCCATTGTTTGTTTGATTGTCTCGTCCATTACTTTTAGATATCTGTCAATCTCCTGGTTTGACAGATTTCTGTTGGACGGTGGGTAAAGCGAATTCGAGGAGAGTGCTCTTGTCAGTGTCCTAGAGAAGTGTGTCCAACGCACTCTACTATAGTTGTAGGAATGTCGATGAACAAATTCATCTAGTTCCGCATTTTCGTTTGGAACGGTTATTTCGGTACTAAGACCGCAATGGTTGCTGTCATACACAAAAGTGCGTAGACAGTTTATAGTTTGTTGGTTCGTACCTGTCAGTTGAATTCGTGAGTCGAACAACAGTAGATCCAAATAGGAACCGTGTCTAGGAAACGACGGACTGTCCGTAGCCTTAAAGCTGAGTCTATACATCACACTGTGCTGAACCCACCAATTGAGTAGTTGGTTCCCTCTAGTGTTTGGTGTATTATTTTCCCAATGTCTGTGCTTGGCGTTGAAATCTCCGCCGATAATAAAGTAGTTTTCTTCCAATTGAAGTCTCAGCAATCGAAAAAGTGTCTCGAGTTCTGAGATGAATAATGTGGATTGAGTAGCCTCAGGTGCATAGACAGACACCATGTACAGCCGCTTTCCACTTCGGAGAGAGATGATGCATGCCTCCAGCACCTGAAACCTACGTACTACACGACTGTATACTCTATTACAACGCAGTTCTTTTCTAACGAAGATTGCAACCCCTCCTCCTTGAATGGAGTTGGGTCGATTTCTTCGTATGATTTTATATTTTCTGTGTCTCATTTTGTGCTTTTTGGATAGCTTAGTTTCGCTAACCAAAAGCACGTCTGGGACTTGGTCTTTAAGCAACTTAAATAATGCGGCTCTTAGCTCAATCCTAATCAGTGAATTAACATTCACTGCAAGGATCTTCAGGGTTTGCTCCGCCATGTTCGTGCCCATTACGACTGGAGGTGCGTTAGACCCGGCAGCAGCGCGTATATTTGATCTACCCGCTTCGCCTGTTCCTGTATTTGACGCTGAAGCTGAGCCATTTGTCCTTGAATAGAGAGCAAAATAGCCAGCATGTCAGGTACAGGTTCCGGTGCTCTAGGCGCTGGGGCCTGAGAAGCAGCCTTCTGTTGCTGTACCGCACTTATCTTACCTGCCGCCATTTGGGCGTAGGTGACTTGGGGAGTAACGGCTGGTGTTTGTATACGCACAGGTGGTCGTTTAACTTCCATCTTCTCCTGCCGAGCCAGATTTACTGTTTTCATGTACTGGAATTTGGGGCAACCCCGATAGTTTGCGGTGTGCCCCGTGTTCCTACATAAAACGCAAGAGAGTTGACTTTTTTCCGACGCTCCGTCCTTACCTAAAGCGCAATCGTTTGACTTGTGGTTCTTTCCACACTTCACGCATCGAGGCTGCATTTCGCAGTTCGACGCAGCGTGACCGAACCTTTGCAGCGAACACATTGTAAAATATTTTCGCTCCTCTTTAATTTTTCCCAGTGTACAATCTTGTAGGACTTTGATGCTCCTTAGACCATCCAGTTGGCTGTCGGGCCGTGACAAATATACTTATTTTGTGGTAGCGCTCCACTGTGTTACTATGGCCGACTTACATAGTTCTTTAGTTTCGTTTAGTTCCATCTTAAAGGTATTAATAGGTGGAACCCTTTGTTGTTTCTGCTGTTGTTGTTGTTGTTGTCGCTGCTGCTGTTTTTGCTGTTGCCGTTGTTGTGGCTGCTCTTGTTGTTGTGGCTGCTCTTGTTGTTGTGGCTGCTCTTGTTGTTGTTGCTGGTGTTTCGTAAGTTTTTGTTTGTGTTTTAGCACTTGTGCTATTGTATTTCCTTGCTGTTGTTTTTGATTTGTGCGAGTTGGTTGGGATTGCTCTTGCTCTTCCCTCTTCCTTCTTTCCATTTGTTTTTCTTTAATGGCCAGCACTCTTTGTTGTAGCATTTTTATGCTGCTACTTATTGCCTCCATTTCTTCCTCTTCATCGTCTGATTCGCTTGCGGCCAATGAAGCGAAGATGTTCCCTTCCCTCACTCCACCAAGCAGCTTTACAGTGGTCGTTGGTAGTTTCCGCCTTCTCTTTGTCTTTGGCGTTTGGCTTGAACCACTCGAAGCCTCACCTGACATCTCAGCAGCTCCCGCTATAGTCATAGCGGACCGCTCACCACAATCCATCACGTGATGTTAATCCACTTTTACTTATTTTTATTTTAAAAAAAAAGAAATAAAAAAAAAAAGAAAAGAGAGACTGTCTGCCGACTACTTGGAGTCGAACCGCTGTGCTAATTGGAGCCTAGATCCAAATTGTTTAATGTCTTAGTTAAGTTAAGTATTACTTCTCACTTATTCGAAACACAATTAATCTCCGCGGAGGTCTATGAGCGACTGAGGTCTCGGCTCATTTGGTGAACGCCATTCACTTGCCTGATGTCTGGATTGCGTGTCGTACTCATAAACTAACGTCTCGTCTCCAGAAATGATCCTTTTGATGAATATGGGATCGAATTCAGCCTCGCAAATCATCTCTTTTGCGACGTCAACACGGTCTCTATCTTGCATGAAATTGAGATCTTTTGGCACCAACTTTGCTGCTACACGACGAAAACCCAAATCATTAACCAAAATGTCTTGGACGGATTCATAGGCAATGTTCTCTCTGATGGTTAATTTGCGGTTATTGACCAACATTTATTTTACTTCATCAATGTTTTCGTCGCTTTTCTATGTCGACGGTCTGTCACTGTGTTCATCATCTACGATTGACTCACCACAACTTTTGAGTCCATTTCTAAAATTGTAACAAATTGCTAACACACACAGAGATGTACTCTTGGCTACGTAACTTTTGCAAATGTCAAGCTATGACGCCACCAGGAACTTTTTGTTCATGGTGGTTTATCACCATACAAGAACTGTGCAAGAACTGCTTCACGATGATTTGGGAAAGAGTCTTAAGTTTTCTAACTGGTTGCTGGAGCGGAGCTTAGATGACAACGAGTAGAATTCTTTTAACGGATGAATCTCAATTTACATAAGATGGGGTCACAAATTTTCACAATTTTCGTTTGTGACGTTAGCATGGGCAAGAAAAATGGAACAGGCTTAGAAATTGTATATCTGAAGACCCAAACAAGCGATGAAAGTTTACACTTTTTCTTTCTTATAAATTCACTTTTTATATACTTTTTATCATATACATATCATATATATAGGTACTCTTATGTCTACTTAATGAACTTTTTAATTTACTTAAATAATTTTCGACTTGACTATGACCTTTATGATTTCTACCCGAACAACCGATTTAGGGAATTGTAACTTCTCACTCACTCGTTGCTTAAATGAGTTAAACTATTGAGAGTGCAGCATTACCTGTTGAATGTTTATTTGTTTGTGTGTGTTATAAAGCATAATCACTACACACTCCCCCTCCAGCGCAAGCTCCGTTAAAAAGAAAAATGCAATTTTCTTTATCGAATTGAAATAACTTATGGTAATCGAATCTTACTTTTTTGTTAGCTGGCCGGTCGTTTGATTCCGAAACAGAAACATGTGCTGGTTTTAAACAATCAATAGAGATAGAGACGGGTTTGTTTTTAATCTTTACAACGAATTGTTTACTTAATTTTCGAACCACATCATACGGTCCTTTATACGGGGCAGTTAAGCTAGGAATAACTTTTTCTACTCTAACAAAAACAAAATTTGATTTTTTTTTCTAATCCCGCGCGCGCACCAAGGGGAGGATATGAATACCCTTTTACTAGCTTTTCTCCATGGAGCGGGCGGGCGGTGTAGTAGATTGAAACTCAGGTGTATTAGGTTTCGGTATTTTTCCAGAGGTGGTTGTCAAACTGTAGCCAATGCATCCTTAACCAGTGAGTCTTAAGTACGTGCTAGTTGTTAGTTCGTTACATTTAGGCTATCCAGCAACCACCCCAACATCAGTGTTATGCCTTTATGTCCGAGTTGACGTCGACAGGATTTTCATATAACTACATACAAATTCTATGAAAAGACTTATTCAGAGAATTGCCTCGCACGGGATTCGAACCCGCGACCCTCTGCTTGAGGAGTCTTTGCATATACCACTATACCACGGCCACCCCCTGATTTGTCTAAACAATTGGGAACGTATACATCCGATTGTGCTGTCTTTCGTATTTCAGTTGGCGTTACTGCCTGCATTGCGTTTATTAACTGATTAATGAAGGGGGAACAGGTGTCGTTGTTCCCGCGAGATGTAGGTTTGGTAACAATAAACTTCCCCGTAACCTTAAGCGGTTGTCCAGATACCAATTCCGCAGCTAAATAAGCAAAGTCCTCTTTTACCGCCGTTCTAATGCCAAGTAGCACTACCGGAAGCTCATCGCTCCAACTTCTGGTGTCACCACGAGCGATAATGGAGGCCTTTATCTGGCGATGTATTCTCTTGACCGTCCCATTGGTTTGTGGATGTTGGATGAGGTTCGAATGCGATGGGAGCCTAAAATATTTGTCACTTCTCGAAACAGTTTTGCCTCAAACTGATTTTCTTGATCAGTTGTAACGTGGTAAGGCGTTCCAAAACAACAAAAATACTGCTGTATGAACACTTTTGCTATGGTAGCAGCCGACATATCCACAATCGGATATGCTTCCGGGCATCGTGTGAAACGATCGACGATCGTCAGAATATATGAATATCCATTAGAGATAGGTAAAGATCTAACAGTGTCCATGTGGATATGTTCAAAAAGACCTGGTGGGATTGCGAAAAAATCATATTTGGGTTTTGTGTGTCTATGAACCTTTGCCTGTTGACACGAAATACAAGTTCTCATTGAGGGCCAAAAATAACGTGCCGATACTCTTTTTCGACTGGCTCGTACGCCTCCATGAAGCAAGTTATGCAATACGTCGAACACTGGCCTGCGCAAATGCAGAGAAATGAATGGTCGGTGTGTTCCAGTGCTCGTTTCACACCAGATATGTTCATCTGTGAAGGGAACTATGCAATGTTCTAACTTGACATTTGTATTTCTCTTCCCACTACCTACAATGAATAATAAAAGTCTGTTATCATTTGCTTGTAATTTGCTGATTTTTTTAAATCAAAAGCTAGTGTTGTAATCTCTGGGCTTGCTGGTTCACCTGCACATGAAAAAAAAAATCATTAACGACGTTATCTTTACCTACTATATGTTGTGTATCGTTCGTAAACTAAGAAATATAGTCGAGATGTCGTGCTTGACGTGGAATGCGTTCGGATTTAGATGTTAATAATGTATGGAAAACGAACCGGAAGTGTTTAATTCCAAGATAGATAGCTAGAAGTTCGCGATCGAACGCTGAATACTTCCGCTTTTAGTTCGACAATTTTTTTGAGAAGAAGGGCACAGGTTTTCAGTTCACATTGTTATACTGTTGAAGTACAGCACCAACTGCTGAGTTTGATGCATATGTTGTTATGCTAATTAGTGAGTTCTCGATTGGATGTGCTTATAACGCTACCCTGCATTGACTTTCTTTGGCTTTTGTAAAAGCAGCCATACACTCTTCAGGCCAATTGAAATGGTTTTTATTTTTCTTAATTTTTACTACATTAGTCAGGTGAGAGTGAATGGATCCCAGCACTTCTCCCAATCTCGGAATAAAGCGGTTGTAATAATAAATCATACCCACGAAGTTGGAAGTGGTAGATTTGCAATTGTCTGAATGCGTTTCTTGGTAGGAGCGATGCCATCCTCCGTGATTGTATGACTGAGAAAGTCTAATACTATCACACCTAATTCACATTTCAATGGTTTCAATCCAAAGCCAATGTCAGTAAGCCTTTGAAAGAGCAATTTCAAGTGCTCGCAATGTTTGTCTTCACTCTTGCTGGCTATAAGGAGGTCCTCTATGTATGCAAACACGAAGTCAAAGTCTTGTACAACTGCATTGATGAACTTCTAAAATGTTTGAATGGCATTTCGAAGCCCAAAATGCATTCCGACAAACTTCTATAAACCAAAAGCCAAAATGGCGGTCTTGTACACGTCTTCGGGAGCAACAGGTATTTGATAATAGGCCCTCATAAGATCAACCCTCGAAACTACCTTGCAGCCATTGAGCTGCATCGAAAAGTCATACATGTGAGGGATTGGATACCTATCCGGTAATATAACAATGTTTAGTTTTCTAAAGTCTTCGCATGGTCTCCGCATGGTCTCCAAATTTCACTACAGTTCTCTTTCATGTAAAGTGGAGAGCATACGAGGGACTACGACAGCCTACAGATGCCTAGATCAACTGCTTTGTATTTTTTCTGGTTATTATTTAAGTTATTCGAAACTTAGGAAATGGCACCTGGACTTTCGTGAGAATATGGTGCTGAACAGTATGCTTAACCGGAAACTCGTTTAGAATTTGAGGAAATATGTTATTTCTGGAAAACTGTTTAAGGAATGGAGTATACAGGAGTGCATGCAAAGCATTTATGCAAAGTCGAGTTGTTGTGAAAATAGTGAAAATTTCTTTAAGAAGTCAGGTCCAATAATGGCATGTTTGACTACTCCCACTGTAAAAATGTGAACGCAACTGAACTTCTGAACCTCAAATTTACTCGTAAAACTTTTGTGCCATTATTGCTAATGGCATTTTCCTGCACAAAAAGAGATGTCACTGTTTAACTGGAACAGAGCAGGTCTGTTCCAGTGTCGATAAGGAAAGTCAAGTTGTTGTCCGGGTCGCGTACAAATAGGCGGAATTGAAGTGGATCGATCGTTTCTAAGTTGTAAAGAGTCGTCGCGGCTTTGTCTACTACTCGATACCGTTACAGAAGCTTCCCAAATTTTATCAGCTAGAGATGTTATCTTAGCTTTGGTTTTGCCATCATGATAAATAAAAGCGATATTAATCACTTGAGGTAGTCGACGAACTCACAATTTGCGCACTAAATCTTCACTAAAAATTCCTGATCAATTCGCTAGCTGCTTAAGCGCTCTTAAAAATTGCGAGGGTTTCCTATCACCTACCTGCTTGCTGGGCAAAAGTTTCCCTATTTTTCATTCTTTGCTATGACTTTTTTTTAAAAACGTTCATAAATTTCGTTATTTGGAGGAGATTTGATACAATCAAGGAGTACATCTTGGGATAAAGCTCTTAGAATATAATGATATTTAGTCAATTCTCTATCGATCTTGGCAATTGCAAACTGGCTTCTGCCTGAATGAACCAAACGGCCGGCGACTTCAGCCAAAATGGTTGTAATTTTATACTGCGCTTACGTTCACGTTGTTATCGACGCTGGCGCTGCTAGGGGATGCAAGATCTCTCTTGACATATTTCTGAAAAGTTCCCTCTTCTGTTCCACTCGTTTTGCTGCACCTTTAAGTTAATTCCCTTTTCGATTCAATGGAGTAATTACAGAGAAAAAAGAACTATGGAGAAAGAATTTTAAAATTTTGTAAGAAAAGGCTATGTTAATGTATGAATCGTTACGTTTGATATATGTAAATTAAATTCGGCTATAAATGAAAAAGAGATATAAAATTATTACTGAAAGATTATCCGCGAAAGCACATTCCTTGATATTATTTCATATGAATGTAACCGTTTGCAACAAACCAACATCGAGTGAATGTTATTTCTTCGGCGGAATTGTAATGGTGTTACGAAGCGGCAGATGTCTTTCTTGTGCAAGTCCAAAAGTTTTGAGGTTGTATAGGTGGCTGTTGGATACTTCTAGCTGATGGAGACTTAATGGTGTGATTGTGATGGCTGTATTTAATTGTAGGGTGATTGTATGTAGTTGTAATAGTATGTAGTATGATTGCAGTGATGATGCATAAGTGTGCAAGTATATATTCCGTGATTTTTTATTTTATATATATATATATATATACACATTTATATATATATATATATATATATATATATATATATATATATATATATATATATATTATAGGATTTTTTAAATTGTTGTAGAATAACTCAACAATTCTTCTGATACTCAGACCTTCCCTTTTATATTCACTCGATGTTAAATCCAGTCAAATGTCGCAACCCTCCTTAACAGGCTATACCATGGTAATACTTTGATTGCCCAGCTCAGCAGGAATCCCAGTCCAATGGCTCCCCCAATCCACAGCAGTATCGATAATCGTCTTGGAATACCTGTGTTTATAATTAACACTCTTTTTTCATGTGTCCGTCGATTTGAATGATTCGAAATTGGGTGACCGATCGTCGCCATGGAATACACACTTCTTGTCATTAGCTTACTCATTGCCTGCTGTGATGGTGTAGTCGCCAATCGTCATGTTATTGGATCGATATTGCTGGAATGCGCTGTGTATGTTTACTGACTCATGATCGTGTTGTTGGTCATCGTGTGTTGCTGGATCGATTGCGCTGTGTAAGTCTATTCATTTATGATCGTGTTGTTGGTTATCGTATCGATTTGTAAATGCTATGTCGATGGTCTGAAATAGTATCTGTATAGTATTATAAGTATTAATAATACTTGACCCTGGGCCATACATTGTATTTTATTTATACTTAGCTTATTATTATTGGCCCCCATATATATATACTATATGTTCATCACGTCGGGGTCAGCAATTGATTACAGTTCTTTATAAATTCACTTTTATTTCATCATATACATAGGTACTTTTATGTCTACTAAATGAACTACTTAACTAACTCAAATAATTTTCGACTTGACTATGGCTTTTATGATTTCTAACCGCACAACCGATTTGGGGAAATGTCACCAACTCACTCACTCGTTACTTGTAGGAGTTGAACATTTGAGAGTGCAGCATTACCTGTTGAAAGCTTTTGTTTGTTTGTGTGTGTGAACAGAGCATGATCACTACAGAAGATATCAATTTTAAAGTTACAAAGACTAGTATCTCTTCTAAAAATTAAGTCCTAAACGAAGTTCCTACCATTAATATTAACTTAGCAATGTCCGTTAACATTGGTCAGGGTACACCGAATTAAGCTTTTTCTTAAATCCTATATACATGATGTTAACATTGGAGATAGACACTTACTGTAAAACGATTTTTTTCTTAGAATTTACCTAAAAACCATTTCCTAAATTAATCGTGACGAACTAGGGGACATCCTGTATATAAATATATATAAAAAAAAATTATTTCCATGTTTTCCAAAGATAAATCTTTGTTTTTTTTTCCTGTTGTTTTTTTCATTGTTTATGTATCTATGTTTATGTTTTCGCTATCTCGGTAGCTATCAGTTTGTGGATGGTAGGATGAGCTTCGAATGCGGTGGGAGCCTAAAATATTTGTCACTTCTCGAAACAGTTTTGCCTCAAACTGATTTTCTTGATCAGTTGTAACTTGGTAAGGCGTTCCAAAACAACAAAAATACTGCTGTATGAACACTTTTGCTATGGTAGCAGCCGACATATCCACAATCGGATATGCTTCCGGGCATCGTGTGAAACGATCGACGATCGTCAGAATATATGATGTCCATTAGAGATAGGTAAAGATCTAACAATGTCCATGTGGATATGTTCAAAAAGACCTGGTGGGATTGCGAAAAAATCATATTTGGGTTTTGTGTGTCTATGAACCTTTGCCTGTTGACACGAAATACAAGTTCTCATTGAGGGCCAAAAATAACGTGCCGATACTCTTTTTCGACTAGCTCGTACGCCTCCATGAAGCAAGTTATGCAATACGTCGAACACTGGCCTGCGCAAATGCAGAGAAAAGAATGGTCGGTGTGTTCCAGTGCTTGTTTCACACCAGATATGTTCATCTGTGAAGGGAACTATGCAATGTTCTAACTTGACTTTTGTATTTCTCTTCCCACTACCTACAATGAATGGTAAAAGTCTGTTATCATTAGCTTGTAATTTGCTGATTTTTTTAAATCAAAAGCTGGTGTTGTAATCTCTGGGCTTGCTGGTTCACCTGCACATGAAAAAAAAAAGAAAAAATCATTAACGACGTTATCTTTACCTACTACATGTTGTGTATCGTTCGTAAACTAAGAAATATAGTCGAGATGTCGTGCTTGACGTGGAATGCGTTCGGATTTAGATGTTAATTATGTATGGACAACGAACTCTCGGCCTTCTACAAGGAACCGGAAGTGTTTAATTCCAAGGTAGATAGCTAGAAGTTCGCGATCGAACGCTGAATACTTCCGCTTTTAGTTCGACAATTTTTTTGAGAAGAAGGCCACAGGTTTTAAGTTCACATTGTTATACTGTTGAAGTACAGCACCAACTGCTGAGGTTGATGCGTATGTTGTTGTGCTAATTAGTGAGTTCTCGATTGGATGTGCTTATAACGCTACCCTGCATTAACTTTCTTTGGCTTTTGTAAAAGCAGCCATACACTCTTCAGGCCAATTGAAATGGTTCTTATTTTTCTTAATTTTTACTACATTAGTCAGGTGAGAGTGAATGGATCCCAGCTCTTCTGCCAATATCGAAATAAAGCGGTTGTAATAATAAATCATACCCAGGAAGTTGGAGGTGGTAGATTTGCAATTGTCTGAATGGTAGGAGCGATGCCATCCTCCGTGATTGTATGACTGAGAAAGTCTAATACTATCACATCTAAGTCACATTTCAATGGTTTCAATCAAAAGCCAAAGTCAGTAAGCCTTTGAAAGAGCAATTTCAAGTGCTCGCAATGTTTGTCTTCACTCTTGCTGGCTATAAGGAGGTCCTCTATGTATGCAAACACGAAGTCAAAGTCTTGTACAACTGCATTGATGAACTTCTAAAATGTTTGAATGGCATTTCGAAGCCCAAAATGCATTCCGACAAACTTCTATAAACCAAAAGCCAAAATGGCGGTCTTGTACACGTCTTCGGGAGCAACAGGTATTTGATAATAGGCCCTCATAAGATCAACCCTCGAAACTACCTTGCAGCCATTGAGCTGCATCGAAAAGTCATACATGTGATTGATTTGATACCTATCCGGTAATATAACAAAGTTTAGTTTTCTAAAGTCTTCGCATGGTCTCCGCATGGTCTCCAAATTTCACTACTGTTCTCTTTCAAGTGAAGTGGAGAGCATACGAGGGACTACGACAGCCTACAGATGCCTAGATCAACTGCTTTGTATTTTTTCTGGTTATTATTTAAGTTATTCGAAACTTAGGAAATGGCACCTGGACTTTCGTGAGAATATGGTGCTGAACAGTATGCTTAACCGGAAACTCGTTTAGAATTTGATGAAATATGTTATTTCTGGAAAACTGTTTAAGGGATGGAGTATACAGGAGTGCATGCAAAGCATTTATGCAAAGTCGAGTTTTTGTGAAAATGGGATGTTTGATTACTCCCACTGTAAAAATGTGAACGCAACTGAACTTCTGAACCTCGAATTTACTCGTAAAACTTTTGTGCCATTATTGCTAATGGGTGTCCCATTTCCTGCACAAAAAGAGATGTCACTGTTCAACTGGAACAGAGCAGGTCTGCTCCAGTGTCGATAAGGAAAGTCAAGTTGTTGTCCGGATCGCGTACAAATAGGCGGAATTGAACTGGATCGATCGTTTCTAAGTTGTAAAGAGTCGTCGCGGCTTTGTCTACTACTCGATACCGTTACAGAAGCTTCCCAAATTTTATCAGCTAGAGATGTTATCTTAGCTTTGGTTTTGCCATCATGATAAATAAAAGCGATATTAATCACTTGAGGTAGTCGACGAACTCACAATTTGCGCACTAAAACTTCACTAAAAATTCCTGATCAATTCGCTAGCTGCTTAAGCGCTCTTAAAAATTCCGAGGGTTTCCTATCACCTACCTGCTCGCTGGGCAAAAGTTTCCCTATTTTTCATTCTTTGCTATGACTTTTTTTTAAAAACGTTCATAAATTTCGTTACTTGGAGGAGATTCGATAAAATCAGGGAGTACATCTTGGGATAAAGCTCTTAGAATATAATGATATTTAGTCAATTCTCTAACGGTTCCCTCTTCTGTTCCACTCGTTTTGCTGCACCTTTAAAGTTAATTCCCTTTTCGGTTCAATGGAGTAATTATAGAGAAAAAAGAACTATGGAGAAAGAATTTTAAAATTTTGTAAGAAAAGGCTATGTGAATGTTTAAATGAAAAAGAGATATAAAATTATTACTGAAAGATTATCTGCCAAAGCACATTCCTTGATATTATTTCATATAATTGTAACCGTTTGCAACAAACCAACATCGAGTGAATGTTATTTCTTCGGCGGAATTGTAATGGTGTTACGAAGCGGCAGATGTCTTTCTTGTGCAAGTCCAAAAGTTTTGAGGTTGTATAGGTGGCTGTTGGATACTTCTAGCTGGTGGAGACTTATTGGTGTATTGTGATGGCTGTATTTAATTGTAGGGTGATTGAATGTAGTTGTAATAGTATGTAGTATGATAGCAGTGATGATGCATAAGTGTGCAAGTACATATTCCGTTATTTTTTATTTTATATATATGTATATATATATATATACAAATTTATATATATATATATACACACATATATATATACATATATATATATATATATATGTATATATATTGTAGGATTTTTTAAATTGTTGTAAAATAAGAAAAAAACTCGACAACTCTTTAATTGGATTAAATGATTTTAAATGATTTAAATGATTAGTCTTTATTATAAGAAAACTCAATGGTAAATCTACATCACTATTTTTAATGTGTCGTTGTCGTAACTCCATGTCTTCAACTCTGCCTTCCGATACTCAGACCTTCCCTTTTATATTCACTCGATGTTAAATCCAGTCAAATGTCGCAACCCTCCTTAACAGGCTATACCATGGTAATACTTTGATTGCCCAGCTCAGCAGGAATCCCAGTCCAATGGCTCCCCCAATCCACAGCAGTATCGATAATCGTCTTGGAATACCTGTGTTTATAATTAACACTCTTTTTTCATGTGTCCGTCGATTTGAATGATTCGAAATTGGGTGACCGATCGTCGCCATGGAATACACACTTCTTGTCATTAGCTTACTCATTGCCTGCTGTGATGGTGTAGTCGCCAATCGTCATGTTATTGGATCGATATTGCTGGAATGCGCTGTGTATGTTTACTGACTCATGATCGTGTTGTTGGTCATCGTGTGTTGCTGGATCGATTGCGCTGTGTAAGTCTATTCATTTATGATCGTGTTGTTGGTTATCGTATCGATTTGTAAATGCTATGTCGATGGTCTGAAATATTATCTGTGTTATGAGTATTATAAGTATTAATAATACTTGACCCTGGGCCATACATTGTATTTTATTTATACTTAGCTTATGATTATTGGCCCCCATATATATATACTATATGTTCATCACGTCGGGGTCAGCAATTGATTAAAGTTCTTTATAAATTCACTTTTATTTCATCATATACATAGGTACTTTTATGTCTCCTAAATGAACTACTTAACTAACTCAAATAATTTTCGACTTGACTATGGCTTTTATGATTTCTAACCGCACAACCGATTTGGGGAAATGTCACCAACTCACTCACTCGTTACTTGTAGGAGTTGAACATTTGACAGTGCAGCATTACCTGTTGAAAGCTTTTGTTTGTTTGTGTGTGTGAACAGAGCATGATCACTACAGAAGATATCAATTTTAAAGTTACAAAGACTAGTATCTCTTCTAAAAATAAAGTCCTAAACGAAGTTCCTACCATTAATATTAACTTAGCAATGTCCGTTAACATTGGTCAGGGTACACCGAATTAAGCTTTTTCTTAAATCCTATATACATGATGTTAACATTGGAGATAGACACTTACTGTAAAACGATTTTTTTCTTAGAATTTACCTAAAAACCATTTCCTAAATTATTCGTGACGAACTAGTTTTCCAAAGATAAATCTTTGTTTTTTTTCCTGTTGTTTTTTTCATTGTTTATGTATCTATGTTTATGTTTTCGCTATCTCGGTAGCTGCATCGCTCTGCTTCTGGGCTTTGGGTGTAGTACATATGTATATATATATATATATATATATATTTATATATATATATACATAAACGTACATACAAATGAGTACAGCAAATATTATTAGTAGTACAATATATTTTTAAAATACTTAAAATAAATTGTAATGAATTAAATCGCGATTTTAAGTTTAGAAATAGGCTATCGGACAGTAACAGCCCATTAGAATCGGTTCAGTAATTTTTTTTTTATGCTCGGTCAGAAGGACAAACGGACAAAAATTCTAAAAAAAAAAAATTTATTTGGGTATAGAAATATCCTTACGAAATAATCCAATTGTTTTTTTTGCAAATATCTTCAATGTACAGACACGACTTCATTACAATTTTATAATAAATATTAAAGAGTACATGCGGTAATAATAAATGATGATACATATATAGTATAGGGTTTTCCAATAGGGACTTGACAACTTTGAATTTAATTTGTGAACGCAGTCTTTCACTAATCATCAAACTATTACTGTTAACTTATTCAGTAAACTCAAAATTTTCATCGTGGTAAAGTACACTAACGAGCAACGTCTGCAAATTATATAAATTTTCTACAGATATTCGCAGTCGCAAAATCATCTTCAGTGACGAAGCTCATTTTTGGCTTAATGGGTTCGTCAATAAGCAAATATGTGTTATTGGTCGGGCGAAAACCTACATGTGCTTCATGAATCACCACTTGTTTTTGTTTTGATAAAACAATTATATTTTTATATTTAATGGGTTTAATTAAAATTATTAATGTTTGTTTTCTTTATTTTAAATTTAAGCTTGGCACGCACTGTGTATAAACAGGCTGGTATATATCTCTTTGATGACCCCTTAAGTGCTGTGGATGCTCACGTTGGTAGACACTTATTCAATGAAGTTATTGGTCCACAAAGTCGATTGGCAAAAGAAAAGTCTACACGTATTTTAGTTACACATCAGGTTAGTTTTTTAACTGAAGCTGATTGGATTGTGATTATTGAGGGTGGGCGCATTTTGAGACAGGGGACATACAGTGAACTTGCCCAAAACGATATTGATTTCGCCAAGTTATTGGGGTCATCGAAAATTGATAAGGATAATTTTTCTAATAGAGATTATTTAAGCAAGAAGTCTTTAATTTATGAGGACGATGACATTCCATTTATAGATAGTATTCGAGATTACGAAGTGATACCCCAGCGTTCTGAATCTAATGAAAACTCATTCAGAAGATTGGTAAAAACTGTCTGATAGTACAATATGTAACACATGTTTTTATATGAGCGTTTAGTCTTTTTCAGATCAAAATGTTTTCAATGAACAAGACGCAGGCGAAGTAAAGGGTTACGTTGCTGGAAGAGTGTGGTGGGAATACTTTCGCGCTGGAGCTAAAGCTTCGTCTTTATATATCCTTCTGCTTGTTATGTTGCTTTCGCAAATAGTTTGTAGCTGTTCAGATTATTTTATGAGTGTTTGGACCCAGCAGGAATTTCTTCGAATTAATAATGGTATAACTTGGCTTACTACTTATGAGTGCGTATATATATATGGATTATTAATTTTATTGATCATTATGGTAAGATTTTAATAATGAATAAAAGAACGATTTTAAGCAATTAATTTTATATTTTAGATGACCTTAGCGAGAGGATTTCTTTTCTTCAAAATTTGTATGCATGCTTCAAAGGTCTTACACGATCGCATGTTTGGTTCTATACTTCACACGATAATGCGTTTTTTCGACACGAATCCTTCAGGCACAATTTTGAACAGATTTTCAAAAGATATGGGCGCCATTGATGAACTTCTTCCAAAAGCTATGATGGATTTTATTCAAATTTCTTTAGTTATGTTTGGTATTTTAATTTTAATAATAATAGTGAATCCGATCCTTATTGCACCGTTGGCAATTACTGTGGGCGTGTACCTCGTGGTTTTAAAACTATATCTTAGACCTTCTCAAGATTTAAAGCGCTTAGAAGGAATTTGTAAGTGCACTTATTTTTTCTTGCGTGCAATTTTTAATCTTTAATCAGATCGTAGCCCAGTTTTTTCACATCTTTCTTCCACCTTATCTGGAATTTCTACCATAAGATCCCGAGGCTTACAAGATGTTGTGACCAGAGAATTTGACAACCTACAGGATGTTCATAGTACCGTTTGGCACCTAACGATGTCAACAAATACAGCTCTTGGACTATGGTTGGATTTTGTCAGTTGCGGATTTCTAACTGTAGTTGCATTCAGCTTTATTATACTTCACAATCGTGGGTTTTAACAGGTGTTTAACTATTTGATCTCTTATTTTAATCCTTTTTTAGAAACGATTAGCGGTAATGTGGGTCTAGCCCTATCTCAGGCTATGATCCTTACTGGAATGGTTCAATACGGTGTGCGCCAAGCAGCTGAATCTCTTCAGCAAATGACAAGCGTAGAACGAGTACTTCAATATACTGATCTCGAACAAGAGGATTCAATTGGAAAAGATTTACCGGCTACTTGGCCCAATGAAGGGAACCTCGAATTTAAAAATATTTCGCTGCGATACGATCCTAATGGCGCAGCAGTTTTAAAAAATTTAAACATATTTATCAAAGCAGGTTGGAAAGTTGGTATTGTTGGAAGGACAGGCGCTGGAAAATCATCAATAATTTCAGCACTTTTTCGATTATCTTGCGTAGAAGGTGAAATTTTTATTGATGAAATCGAAACTAGGACTATATCATTAGAATCACTGCGTTCAAAGTTATCGATTATTCCTCAAGATCCAGTTCTTTTTTCCGCTAGCGTTCGCTATAATTTAGACCCCTTTGGATCTTATACAGATGCTGAATTGTGGAAGACTTTAGAAGAAGTTATTTTATTATTACTGACAGTTTGAATTATATAAACATTATACATATGTTTTTTTTTTATTAGGTGGAGCTGAAGCAAGCTATACCAAGCCTTGATTATTTGGTGACAGAAGCTGGAAGTAATTTTAGTGTCGGTCAAAGACAGTTAGTATGTCTTGCCCGTGCAATATTGCGAAATAATAAAGTGTTGGTCTTAGATGAAGCTACTGCCAATGTTGATCCTAAGTAAAGCACACTTGTAACTTTCTGTTATTCAGGTTTCACATTTATAACATTTTGTCTAGAACTGACAGACTTATCCAACAAACAATACGTGAAAAATTCAAGCAGTGTACTGTTTTGACCGTTGCCCATCGCCTTTATACAGTAATGGATTCAGATCGTATTTTAGTTATGGACAGGGGAAGTGCAAAGGAATTTGACATTCCATATACTCTGTTAATGAACCCGAACGGAGCTTTGAGGCAAATGGTCGACGCAACCGGTATACATGAAGCAGATAGCTTGCAAAAAATTGCTTGTGACGCATATAAAGAAAGATCCGTTAGAAATTAGATCAGTGGCTACTTTATATATAAAGTTATTTACTTACTACTATGGGAGTAAACTACTTAATTTTTTCAATGTATTGGATTGGGAACACGGATTGTACATTAACCTTGTTATAGTTTATAGAATAAAATACCATACATGCATATTAAAGTAATAGTTATTTTCTATTTAATATGTTTATATTATATTACTGTCTTGTCCGGAGAGACCGGAAATTGGTCAAACATGCAGTAACATTAATTCCAGGTTTTCCAGTTGAGTATCGCTTCATTGCTTTTTGTCAACTAATTCTCTATTTGTCTAAAACATAAATGCACAGTGTTTATGATTGAAATATTGACTAAAAATATTGCAAATTTGATTTAATTCAAATTTCATGTATTAAAACGAGATTAGGAAGGCTAACTGCTCTCATGCCATAATTTAAAATGTCAAAATTTATATCAAAAAATATTAATTGTTCAATAAAAGAATTACGCTAATTTTACAACGTGAAAAAACACCGAAAGGAATAGTTGTTTTATTGAAAAGGTAGCCCGCTAATTTTCAACACATTAATTAAATATTCTGTTGTTGATTTAAGCGATTTTCAATTTCAGCAGCATGAGCCAGTGTCCGGGGTACTCTTGCTATCAATATGAGTCGTCATCCACTTCAGCAGCATGAGTTGCCGCACATTCGATTACATGGACCCAATTTTTCGGGGTTTTTCTTACTCTTGCTGAGCCATGAAGATAATATTGTTTACACTCACCAGGAATGAGTTGTTATAAATTAAAGAATAAAACCCGATGGCGATGTGTGCAATATTATCTTCGTGAAATAATGACTCCGCTAAAGGTATTAGTCGTCGTCATTGGGGTGTACTCTGGTTGGATGGTGCTAAGCCTTGGGTTAAAACTCTCTACTTGGCACAGCGTATTGAGTTCCATGTGTATTTGGGACTGGATAAAATGGAAAGGGAGTTGACGACCTGGGAGACCACAAAGCAAAGCAGGAGTCTTCATCGATATTCGACAGAGCATAGTCAGGCCAGCTGAGTGGTCTAGTAATTGTTAATAGTTGTAAGACTTTCTGTAAAATGTTAATGTAGGGTGGTTCATCGTGAGGTTTGATTTATAATATAAAATAAAACACATAAATTTGAAAGTGAACTTAAATTTTTTATTATCGCTTTAAAGAACAGAGCTCACCGAGACCATGTGCTCAAATTTTAGGAAGCACATAGTCCGTTAGCGTGGTGCGATAACGGTTACCATTGACGATAATATTCTGATTTGCCTCATTTTTAAAGTATGGAGCAATGATTTCACCAGCCCATAAACCACACCATACCGTTGTTTTTAATGGATATAATGGTAGCTCTTGGTACTCTTCGGGTTGCTCATCTGCCCCAATACGTCAATTTTGTTTATTATCGTATTCATTGAGTCAGAAATGGGCTTTATCACTGAACAAAATTTTACTATAAAACACCGGATTTTCATTGAGTTTTTCCATAGCCCATTCACTAAAATATGACGCAAATTGAAGTCGCCTGGCTTCAATTCTTGCACAATGAATTTTGTTCGCTTTTAGGTCGGGATACTCACGTAAAATAGGCCAAGTTGTCGAAAACGTTAAGCCAAGCAGCTGAGAACGACGACGATCGATTCTTAGCTACAGTTGCTATAGTCTTTTCACTACGTACTAGATGTGGTCTAACCGGTCGGGCATCATCCACTAATGTAAACTGGGACTCAAATTTGCGAATGGTATTGGCAATAGTGGTTTCAGTAGGTTGATTATGGGCACCGTAAGTACCTCGAATCGCACGAAAAACGTTTCTCACAGAACGCTGATTTTCGTAATACAGCTGAACAATTTGTTAAAAGTTTGTTAAAACTTTCTTGTATCTTTTTTAAATAAAAATCATCCGGCTTAAATCAATCCCGGCTCAGTCGGGATCGAACTTATTTGATTTCTAGTGTTGGTGCGGTGCAGAATTAACTTTTTCGCTTTTGGAAGTTGTGTTCAGGTGAAAAAAAGTGTGGATGCTAAGACGTTAAGAAGAAGCTAAGTAATAAAGTGAAGAAAGTCGGTAAGATAAGAAGAAGCAAAGTAGTGAAGTGAGGAAAATCGGAAAAAAGAAGAAAGATAAGATTGGCTTAAGCTAAAGCTTTGTGGTACAAAAAACTGTGGAAGTTTGTGTTGTGATAAATGGATTAGTTACATAGAATAAGTAATTATTGTTCGTCGTATTTGGATGTGTTTTCGTTTTGCTCCGCATTAAACTTTTAAACTTTTAAATATAATTAATTTCTTCCCCTTCCATATCTCTACCTCTGATATCAACATCAGTTCCGCCACATTATTGCATTACCCCAAGTGCTGACTGTCTCTTTGCCTTTTTTTGTTTTTGCTGACCTCAATCTTTCGCGCTCAATAACTATTGCTGTGCTACTTCTGGTACCGGTTCCGCATATATTTAGTGCATTACCCCAAGTGTTGACCAATTTTCCGATTTTGGTGATTTTCCACTCGCAGTGCATAACAGTGCATAGAATTCATTGTTTACTTTTTTCGTTTAATTTCGATAAAATTTTCATGTCTTGCGGATTCAGTAACTGCCTAATCTTTGATGACAATGCGGACTTTTTTACTTGTAAGGGCATATGTGAAAAAACATTCCATGTCGGATTAAATAAGGGGAATATGGTATATATCAAAGAGTTCTCTGATAACCTTCTATTTTTTTGTGATAAGTGCAAAATCATTTCGCTATCGCACGTGTTGCTTGCTATAAAGTGCCTCATTTCAAAAGAGCCTCACAAAAATGATCACGACGAAGCAGACCAAATTAGAAAGTAGTTTCAGTTATGTTGATGAATAAGGTAACTCGGTTCTGCCCTCAACCGTAATAATTAAGTCCAAGCACACCAAAATCGATAAACAATCTGCAAGTCTGGTCGAATTGAATGCTGTGGTCAATGATCTCAAAGCAGTTTGTTCCTTCGTGAAGATCTTAAGACTCATTTTCAATGCACCTCAAGGAAACAATCATCTCTAATGCAGCCTGATCCTATGCTCGAAGTAATCTTTGATAGAATCAACTGTGTTGGTGACAATATCGAAACAGTAAGCAGCAAAATTGACAATTTATCAACCCATACGCAACATCACCAGAATGTCCACTACAATACATCAATTTTGGCTGAATTACTAGAAACCACCACCTCCTCGCCCACCACTGTTAAGTAGATCTACAAATTCTCCCGCTGCCCTTCAATCCAAGAGACCGGATCTATTTTACTATCAATTTCTCCCGTCGCCGCGACACGCAAGCTCATCAAACATTTTAGTACAACATGGACACCTTCCGAATGGAGGCGTTGACTGGAAAAAATTTAAACCGATATGGTGCTAATTTTTACATTGGAAAAATGTGCATCTGTAAATGGATCGACACACCTACCAAGAAACAGGATAAAACGATGCTTAATTCTAAGTTACCTAATCCGATTTCCAACTCCCGTCCCAAACCGGACTCTAATAAAATACCAAAACCCGTCAAAAACCGCCCCAAATCTGACTCTATACTGAAACCCGTTTCCAAATCTAGTTCAAAATCTGACTCTAATTGGAGACTTAAAACTAAACTTTTGCCTTCCACAGTTAAAATAACCCAAAAAACTTTTGACACAACAGAATGTCGTTATGCACTTTGAAGGCTTAGAGAAAAAAAGACATACGAGAATATACGTCTCCTTCTAGCATATCTGCATGACAAATCAGACTCAGCTTGATACGAGGGAAAAACTAAAACAAGAGTCATGGTCTCCATACAGCAGGAAGGTCTCCCTACTGACCTTACAAGTCTAAAAAACTTATATATCAAGTTTCACGAGACTTTTAATATGTCTCCCCAAAAGGTCTCAGACGACCTTGCTGCTTTCGGTAACTATGTGCACTCAAAAAGGATCTCACACCTTCAACGGAGCATAGCTGACAACGACAAACTTTTTCGTCTCTAACGTGCTACCATTGCCAGTGTTTCAACCATCCACTCCTACACCCTCTCAAAATAACATTCCTCTAACCTTCTACTATCAAAACGTAAAAGGACTGCGATTTAAGATTCTCCTTGTCGAAGTGTCCTATTGGCCATCCACAATGACCTAAACTCTTCTCCAATCGCTGTTTCTACTTCTTCTTAGCTCTACTACGTTTCAATAAAGATAACACTCCCCTGCAGGTCCCTGTACGTTATGCGTTTTTACATCCTACCGACGCAACCAATCGAATGCTACCAACTCGCTATCGATGCAATTGGTGAAATAATTAACTTATCTGATCCTCTCGATGATATCATCGTATTCGGCGATTTCAATCTACCTCAACTGCACTGGACTCAATCAGAAGATAAATCTTTTTTTATCGCAAACCCTAACTCCAGTAAAGAATGTCTCTTCTTCGATGAGCTCACAGACTCTAGCTTATGCCAAGTTAGTGGGGTCTCCAGCTATATGGGTAGGCAATTAAACCTCATTTCCACCACTGACCCCATAAACTCCTCTGTCTCGCTCTGTCCCCTTTCACTATAGATAGCATTGATAACTTTCATCCACCACTCTCCTATTCAGCCGCCACCATCTGCAGCTGCCTCTTCTTACGACTTTCATAAAGCGAAATTTCGTAAAATTAACGCTTATATTAGTGTTCTTTTGATTTCGCCAATATGCCCCTTAAAAGTGTTCTCTCTATTTTTTATAGAGAATTATTCAATTCTATTTCTCTCTATGTTCCCTTTTCGCGCAATAAGACCTTCCTACGAGCCCCCCGTGGTACAAGAGGAACAAATTATAGCTCGTTAACTACAAAAAAAAAAAAAAAAAAAAAAAAAAAAAAAAAAAAAAAAAAAAAAATAAATAAATAAATAAATAAATTGGACGGTTTTCCTTCATCCCTCTCATATGAAAACATGTCATCAACCGATCCGATCCATACTATAGCCAACTTTTTTGCTATATTTTTAATGCAATCTTTTGCCGATAATTCCTTCGTACCGGATCCCTCTTATTTCAAATACCTACTTAACTTTTCCATTGGCTCCTCTATTTCTCAAAGTTTTGACCATACAGTTGACAACAACTTAATGATGAATACTTACCCGGCCCAGACGGGTCTGGGTAATTTCCTAAAAAGTGTTCTTCAATACTTTCCCACCTCCTTGCAAAACTCTTCCGATTATCGATCTCTCAATGTGAATTTCCTCTGATATGGAAGTCTTCTTTCCTAACACCGATACAAAAGAGGGATTAAAGAGCGAAGTCACTAATTACCGCCCCAAAGCTAAACTCTCACATGTACCCGAATTCCTCGAAAGCATTTTGTACGAAGCCTTAAGCTTCCAGTGCAAATCTTTTATTTCCCCTAATCAACACGGTTTTCTGAAAGGTAGATCAACTACTACTAACCTCGTCGAATTCGTGTCCTCTGTTCTCTCAGCCTTAGAAAGTGGTAAAGAAGTTGACGTTATAACAACTGATTTCAGTAAGGCTTTTGTCAAGCCTCATAAACTAATCCTGTTCAAATTGCCCGTCTTGGGCTTTGAACCCATTTTGCTTAAATGGATATCTTCTTACCTAGATAATCGTTTTTTATAGTGTTTGTTTCAGGTCTGTCCTTTTGGCCCCTTTCTTGGCCACTTCAGGTATTCCTCAAGGTAGTCACCTAGGTCCACTTCTCTTCATCCTAAATAGTAACGATCTTAAAAGGGTCATTCACCACTCAGCACTTTCACTCTATGCTAACGATACCAAATTTTTTTAAACCATTTCCTCACAACACTACTCCAGCCTCCTTCAAATAGATCTAAATAGCTTTGCCACCTGGTGCATCAAGAACTGTTTGGAACTCAATCTCACCAAATGTCAATCGATTACCTTTTCACGTAAGCGCAACAAGTCTACTCTCCGAACTTACGTGCTCCACGACCAACCTATATCCCTTTTTATTCACTATCCACTATGCACGACCTTGGCATATTATGCGACAGGGAGCTTAATTTCCGCTCGAATATCGATGAGATAATTACCAAAGCAAACTCATCGCTTGGCTTCGTTAAAAGATGGTCCAAGGAATTCTGTAACCCGTACGTGACCAGATCGCTACTTACGTTCGCCCCCTTCTCGAGTACGCTAGCCAAGCGTGGTGTCCCTTTCAACGAGTTTATGTAACCCGAATTGAGAGGATCCAACGTCGTTTTCTTCGATTTGCTCTTCGAGGTCTGTCTTGGATTGATCATCTAATCTTATCTTCCTATCGAGACCGTCTCAAACTCATTAACCTGAATCCCCTTGAGGAACGAAGGGATTCAGCAGACAATCTCTTCATTCACCGACTCCTCTCGGGCTTCGTCGATTGCATGTCTCTTTATAACTCCATTTTTTTTAACACTAACCCTCGAAATCTTCGTTGCCCCCGTCTCTTTTTTCTACCAATCGACTGCACCACCCTAACGCACCAATATCCCATATGCTGCGGAAAGTAAACTCTAATCTCTCCGTTTTCGATTTTAATCGCAGCACACTTTCCTTCAAATTCGTTCTCCTTCACCATCTCTAGCCTTAAAACCCCAATTAAATATTTTGTATTTTAGTTTTTACTTGTAATACCTAGTTTTTTAAGCTTGAATTAAGCCAAATAAACCAAAATAAAAAAATACGCTGACAGTTCGGCAGTTGCAAATCTATTTAAAGAAAAACAATTTGTCGTATCGGTACAACGTTAAGTCTGATTTAGTGAACCGAATTAACCACGAATTTGGAAAAGGTGTTGTGAAGAAACAGGAAGTAGGACAAGAAAGATCCAATTTTAATTGTAAGGAAGGTAGGAGTTTGAGAGCAGAACGATGTCTAACAATAACAACTTTATCTTCCGTGATGTTAAAGAGTCGTTGGAGCAGTTTAGCGGAGAAGGAGGAAGGGGCTTTGCTACATGGTTATAAGAGTTTGAAGACATAGCTAAAGTATGTGAGCGGAACGATGTGCAGAAATACCTTTATCTATGCAAGCTGTTGAGAGGAGCTGCAAAATTGGCTGTGGAAATAAACGAACGGACAATCAACTGGAGTAAGTTGAAGGACTGTTTGGCAAAGGAGCTTGGGAAACAAGCATCCAGTATTGAAATCCACAGACAACTGGCTTCCAGACGAAAAGGAGCGTCCAAAAGTTACTTAGAATACTTTTACGCTTTGAACCAGATAAACAGTCAGGGAAGTTTGGACGAGACATCGCTGGTAGAGTATATCATCGATGGAATACCGGATACTGTGGGCGATAAAGCTGTGCTGTTCGAAGCCTCGACTCTGGAAAATCTTAAGAGAAGAATAGAAACGTACCATAAGATGCAGCGGCAAATGCCGAAACAAAAACCTGAGACAAGCCAAAATCATAGCGGGACAACTACATCAGTAAGGGGCGCAAAGAGATGTCACATGCAGTTCGATGTCGCACTTATCCCAGACAAAAGCAAAGGTATGTTTTGTTTTAGGTGCAATCAATTTGGACATATCTTTACAAATTGCCAGGTGAAAAGTGAAGCGGTCTCAACGTCAAAAGGGATAAACCAAGTAAAGCACGTTCAACTAGATGGTACGCATTCGAGTTCTACATTTACGGCAAACTACATATATCACGCCGTTGTGGATAACGGGAGTGACGTATCTATTATCAGCCAATTATTTTATCGAGAAGTCGGAAGACCAAAAGTCAGACCAGGAGCGGCTCTCAAGGCATTCGAGAACAAACCACAGATGTCATTAGGTGCGTGCTGGTTGGGTTTGAAAATCGAGAGAGACGATCATTGGATCTGATCAGATTTAGTTTGGACAAGATTTTCTAGAAAACTTGAAGAATAACCGAGGTAAGAAAGACAGTTTTGAAGGAGGCTAAGTCTGAAAAGACTTACCAGCTGGCTGAAAACGATGTGCCTTAAATTGAGATTGGAGACGACGGGAAAGTGGAAAACCTGATTGAAGACCGAGTTGGCCATGAAGAATTTAAATGGGACATATTGTAGCTAAACTTATTTTCATGTGCTTAAACGGAACTTCATACGGACGCTAGTTTTGTGGGTACGAAGGAGTGTTGGTGCAGAATCATAAAGGTAATTTTCATCCAGTTTTTTACTTAAGATTCAAGGCCACGAAAGCTTAAAAAAAACTACGTCAGCTACGAATACGAAGTCCTCGCTATATTTGCAACTATTTGAAACTAAGGGTTTACTTGCTCGCATTAAAGTTCAGGATATTTACAGACTGCAAAGTGTTCCAAGCAACCATGAATAAGAAGGATCTCTACCCGCGATCGCAAGATGGGCGATACTATTGTAAAAATACGACTGTGAGATTCTACATCGCTCAGGAACTGCAATGCCTCATGTGGATGCGTTGAGTCAAATCCAAATGTGTTAAAGATCGAAGACGGGTTGATGCACCGAATCAAGACGGCGCAAAGTAATTTAATTGCTTCAATTCTTACAGTGAAGCAACGGAAGTTACTAAGATTACGAGCTGAGACATGCTCAGACATGGAAGCGCTTTTTAAACAGGAATACTATATTCAGAAGCAAGCGAGCTGTGTAGAGAAGGTGCTCGTGAATTGCGGAGCGTGCTTTCTAAGCGCCAGGAAGAGTGGCCGAATGGAGGGGTTGCTGCATCTAATTGAAAAGGTTGATATACCACAGCATACCTACCTTGTGTAACATTTGGGGCCACTACCTTCTACGAACAAACAGTACAATTATTTGCTCGTGGTAGTCGATGACTTTTTCAAGTTCGTGTGGATTTATCCAGTAAAGTCAACTTAGGCGATCAAGAAACTGGAGTTGTAGAGCGATATATTCGGGTAACCAGTCCGTATTATAGCAGTTCGGAGCCCAGCTTTCACGGCCAACGTCTTTAAGGAGTTTTGCGAAGCGAACCAGGTCCAACACGTGCTAACGACGACTGGAGTTCCGCGAAGCAACGGATAAATTGAAAGGCTAAATCGGACCATCGTAGAAGTACTCACGAATTCATCGGTAGAAGACCCAACTAAGTGTTATAAGCATGTAAGTCGGGTCCAGCAGGTACTTAACTCAACCACATCAAGAAGTACGAAACACAGTCCATTTCAATTTATGTTCGGAGTGACAATGAAGTGCGGGAACAACAAGCAGCTGACGATGCTTCTAGAAGAAGTCATGTTAGACCAGTTCGTGGAGAGTCGAGACGAACTACGCAGAACGGCAAAGGAAGAGATTGAAAAGGTGCCGGTGGTGAACCGACGAACATACGACAGGAAGAGGAACGTCGCCAGACAATATAGGCTGCATGGCGATGGTGACGATGACGTAATTCAGTCTGACCGAGGGCAGTTGGAGAACCAGGATGGCCGAAGGTAGGAGTGAAGAGCTCGATAAACCGTATGGTGCCCAAAATTCATAAGTTATTTCATTACTTAAATATTTTGTTGTAATGCAAATCTATTAAATATCAAAGTAGTTTTAGATCGTCGACCGCTGAGCTGCGCCCGATACAAGCGATTTCCAATTCCAGCAGCATAAGTTATCGCGCGTTTGTTTACATCGACCCAGTGTCGGAGTTTATTTACTCTTGCTAACGATATGAGTCTTCATCTACTTCAGCAGCATGAATTGTCGCATATTCGAATACATCGACCGAATTGTTCGGGGTTTTGTTACACTTGTTGAGTCATGGAGGTAATGGTAATATTGTTTACATTCACCAGGAATAAGTTGTGTGACCTATAAATTAATGAATAAAAGCCGATGGCGATGTGGGCAATGTTATTTTCGTGACATAATGACTTCGCTAAAGGCAATAGCTGGATATACTGTGGTTGGATGGTGCTAAGCCTTGGGTTAAATCTGTGGAATTGGCACAGTATTGAGTTCCATGGGCATTTGGGACTGGATATTATGGAAAGGGAGTTGACTACTTGGGAGACGACAAAGCAAAGAAGGATTTTTCACCGATATGAGCATAGCATAGTCGGGCTAGCTCAGTGGTCTAGTAATTGTTAATAGTTGTAAAACTTTCTTGTAAAACGTTTATAGTTGTAGAACGATTATAGTTGTAAGAACTTCTTATATCTTTGTTGAAACTTTATTATATCTTTGTTAAAACTTTCTTGTATATTTGTTAAATAAAAATCATCCGGCTTTAATCAATCTTTTCCTACATATATATACGACATGTCTGTGGCATTAATTCATGGCAACCTATCATTAAGCGATGTCCAAAAGCTTCGTTATTTGAAGTCATCGGTTACCGGTGAAGCAGAGCGTCCTCTACAGCACTTGGCTATCGTTCAAAGCTATTATGATCCAGCGTAGAAAATCCTGACAGAGCGCTACGATCATAAAAGAGTGTTGGTTAATACTCAGCTGAAACTCTTATTAAATCAACCTACAATTATCTCTGATTCATCGGCTAACACCAAAGGAATCCTGGATACTTCGCAAGAAATAATTCATGATTAAGGAACTTTTTTTTTTTATAATTCCACGCGCACACCAAGAGGATATGAATACCCTTTTACTGGCTTTCTTTTCACCAAATCGCGGGCGGGTGGTGTAGTAATTTTGTTTGGTTTCGATATTTTTCCCAGAGGAGGTTGTCAAACTGGAGCCAGTGTATCCTCAACCAGTGGGTGGGCTAGTTGCTAGTTCGTTACATTTAGCCCGGCCAGCAACCACTCCAACATCAATGTTATGCTTTCATGTCAAAGTTCACGCCGACGGGTTTACATATAACTACATACAAATTCCACGAAAAGACTTTTTCAGAGATTTGCCTCGCACGGGATTCGAACCAGTGACCCTCTGCTGGAGGAGTCTATGCATATAACACTACACCACGGCCACCTCCACCACTTAGGCTTGCCAGTAGATAGTTGTTTTAATTTTTGTTATTTTGCAGAAGCTTTTTATTAATACACAGCAGTTATAGGAAGAAAAGCTAAATATAAAGAATAAGGAATTGCCATCTTTGAAGAATTGTGTCGAATTTCTAAAGAGTAGTGTTTTTTATTGCCAGGAGGGGTCGAGAAGACAGATCAGCTGCAGCGTGTATCAAAGGGGTCAGCATGTGCTTAAGAATTGTCATCGGTTTTTGTAAATGGATGTGGAGCGTCGAAAACAAACTGCGTTGATTGAAGGTGTGTGAAAACTGTTTGGCATCCAGCCATTTGAAATGAAGATGTCCCAGTGCGAAGTGCTGTCTTTTCTTTTAGCAGCGCCACCGTTCTCTGTTACAGCAGCACGGTACAAGCCACACACGGTGCACCTTTCGCTATGCAATTTATTCCTCATCCATTTACGTCCAGCCGGAGATGGATTGGGCCGTTAATCCAAATACTTATGATTAGTTATCATGTTGTCACAAACACCAATGTTTTGTTAGCTACAGCGATGTTAAGAGTTAAATCTTCAGGTGGAGGTAGTCAATTTTGAGAGCTTTTGTAGATCCAGGTTTCGTTCATTACGGAGTCAGCGATCCAACGACTTGGTCTGAAGCCAAAGGGGATGTTTATAAAGAATAATGGACTGGGTATGGTCAGCAGTGGAACCACGCAAAAGGCCGTCGGCCCGGAACGACCGGGATTTTATTAGGAAAGATACCCGGCAACGATCGAGTAAGCAGTTTTTTGTGCCAACTCAACTATATGGTAGACCCAACTCACCGAAAATTTTGGGAGATTGAAGAATCATTTCCAAGATATGAAGCTGAGGAAGAAAAAGAATGTGAAATACATTTTATAAAAAAATACCATAAGATTACCTGGTGACCAGTATCAGGTTTGTCTTTCGTTTAAGGGTGGCAAGCAGCCCACTATGGGACCAACATTTTACGGTTCTTTTAAAAGATTTTTGCAGTTGGAGAGGAAACTCTATTGTAACCCAACACTGATAAATGAGTATTCAAATAGCATGTAGTAATATCTGACACTCGGTCATATGTCTCCTGTAAACGAGTCAGATTACGTTCCTCAAACGCCACATCATTATTTTATTCCTTAACACCCAGCTATCAAGGAGTCCACCACAACAAACAAGCTGCGAGTGGTTTTGATGCGACATTTGAACCAATCAGTGGGTCCAAGTTCAACGACCACTTGAGAATTTAACCTAAGATGCAGAAGAACATAATTGATATCATAATGAGATGGCGGTTATACAGGTACACATTTATGGGAGACGTTGAAAAAATGTACCGTCAAATTCAAGTCAACAGCCAGAACTTCAATTATCAACTCATACTCTGGAGAGAACAGCCTGAGGAAGAACTTAAGAATTTTTGCCTACAAACAGTGACGTTTGGTACAGCATCAGCACCTTACCTCGCTATCAGAGTTTTCCAGATGTTGGCAGACGAAACCTAGGTTGATAACGTCATCACCGGTGCAGACATCATTGAAGAATCCCAGAAAAAGTTGAAAGCTGTTAAGGAACTGTTGGAGACTGCAGGATTCCATTTACGAAAGCACGTCAGCAACTCCAACTTAGTACTTTAGTACATTCCAACGGATTAGAGTGGGACTAACTTTTCCATTCCATTTGATGGGAGTGCCAACGTGAAAACTTTAGGTATAAGATGGTTACCTGCTCTTAATATTTTTTTCTTTCCAGATCGCAACTACCATATAAGCACTGAGGACATCACAAAACGATCGTTCCTTTGCTTTGGCCAGGCTCTATGAACCGATGGGTTGGGTTTCACCTTGTATTATAATCTAGCAACTATGGTAGAAAGGATCGGTGGGAGATAAATCATTAACTTCAGAACTAACTAACGAATGAAAGAGTTCCTCTAATGACCTACCTAACATCAAACGAATCCACATTCCGCGTTGGATCAACACAGCCAGCAAATGAAGATGGTAGAAATCCACGGGATTAGCGATAGATAGATAGATAGGCATATGCGGCTGCAGTTCATCTACGCGTTCACGGTGAAGATGAAAGAGTTCATATGAGGCTACTTTTGTCCAAAACAATCAGTCACACTGTCAAGATTAGAACTTTCTAGAGCTATGTTACTGGCAAAGCCTTAAACGGAAGCCGGAGGAATTTTAAAGTTGGACAAAGCGAAAATGGTTGCATGAACAAATTCAGCAGCAAATCTCTTTGACAACGCACTCTGTTGGCAGGGACCGAAATTCTTGCGGCATTGGTGGGACGCACGATTACCAAAACAACCGCACGTCCAAAAAACTCAACAAGAACGTCAAACGAGACTACAACACCAGGTCCTGGAAGAAGGAGTAGTAGAAGTTTTGCTACAAAAACACTCAATACTATCCAAAGTAACTTGCATAGTGGCTTACTGTCTGCGGTTCTTACGGAACACAAAAAAACACCATCAGCCTCCTAACGTCGTGCTTTTTTCACAGGAACTTGAGACCGCCTTTATGAGGATAATAAGAGCTGCACAGCAAAGGACGTTTCCCGAAAAATTTAAAGAAGGAAATAACGACGAGTTCAGGGAACTAAAGGCACTGAGCATTTTCAAGAATGAACAAGGAGTACTATATACTTGTTGGGGGTATATTACGCTAAACCATAAGCACCCATTAGTACACCTCATAATCAAGGAAGCGCATGA